>PVIW01000899.1:0-63743 GCA_004026585.1 Noctilio leporinus | reverse complement strand
CTCCTTTTTCACTTCCCCTTCTCCCTCTCTGGCTCAACCTCATTTCAGGACACAGAAAAGAACTAGTGCATTTTACTTGTCATTATGTACTGCTCCCTGTTCTTACTATTCTGAAGCTCTGACTCAGTAGTTTGCAATTATCAATTGAGCTCTAACATTGTGCAAAGCATTGAATTTAACAGGTATTACCTCATTTAATGCTCATGACAGGCATGAGTTAGGTAATGCTACCCCAGAGATTCAAACCCATGTCTATATGGTTCCAAAGCCCATATGCTAAACCACTATGAATAGCCAACAATAGGATAGTAATTAAATATTCATTTGATATTAAATGATAACAGTACCTCATGTAAAAGTCTATTTAATGACACAGGGAAACCATCATACTGAGGGTTACAAAACAGTAAGTACCATATAATCACCAGCTAAGTGAAAATTATGTAAATGCCCAAATGCATAAAAGGAAGATTGGAATGATATACACTCAATATTAACAGATGCCATTCCTGGATGGTACTTTCTTTTTGTTTAAACTTTTTTTTCCAAAAAATATTTTTTAGAATAAACAGGTGTTGCTTTTTTGACTGATACAATGGGCAGTGTTACTTACAATGACAGAGCAGAAATAAAACAGTTCATAAACAAGAACAGAATAGACAGTATCATCAATATTAGCAGAACTCATAATTACATCTTCAAGTTGTACAGATCAACACCAATAATCCTTTAGCACTTTTAAGCACATAAAAATGAAATACAAACACCAAGTTACTATTTTTGGTCATACGTACAATATGAAACTATATTTATGATGCTAACATTTGTGTAAAATGGTAGAATATCCACCCACAAACACATCTGCCTATACAGGCCTAAAATAGCTATGGAAAGATTCCTACAGAAATGGTAATGCTAGCTATTTCTGAGCCAGCAAACTGAATCAGGGTAGGGCCAGGGGAGAAGGAAGCTACTCAAAATCATAAAAATAAAAAGTGAATACCACACCCCCCTATAAAAAAAATAAAAATAAAAACAAAATAATGTTATTGGTTTCCTAGTAAATAAAAATTTCTAAAAGATAAAAAAGATATGTTAACTAATTTAAATATCTGCTTTTTTACACAATAGTTTGTCAAAAATATCCTGTTACCATATTGGCTTTCCCGCCAAATGACTTCAAAATGTCTTTTTCAGCAAATGAAACAATAAAAAACATTGAAGTTTCTTGACTTTCCTTTGAAAATCTTTAGGAGAAATTTTTAAAAAGAATCACTGCTTTATCCATATATGTGTTTTCTAAAAATGATGTCTCCATCTATTTTCAAAGAAGAACAAGTTATGTTAAATAAAACAGAAAAATGTTTTAAATTGTCTTTCTGTTTAAAAATTAAAATTAAAAAAATCTTAAAAAAGGAAATGTATCTTTGCAAGGAGCAATCTCTGTAAGAAAAGGAAGAAGTAAGGACCCAAAGACACCAACCTTGCACTGCACTCCTTAACCTGGGCCAACAGGGTTGGAGGACGAAGAGGATAACATGAAGTCCAGGAAAAACAAATCCAAATGTGAATGCCAGGAAGCTGGTCCATGTGATGAAAACATACTTCCCCCAGACTCTGAAGCAGGTCGCATAATTATCCAAATGGTTATTCTCTTAGCAGATACAATGTCCAGGCAATCAATACAGTACTGTGCTTGGGGCAGCATCAAGCTGACATGTCATTGGAGTACCTACCAAGGGCTCATATACCCTGTTTCATCAACTAGAAACCCTCAGGCAAGGGAAATCCAAACCAATTTCTTCCTCATCCATGTTTCTCCTTGTCCAAAATCATTAGCAAAAGAAATGAGAGTTAAAGTAGACAGAGAGTTTAAAATGGATCACAATGTTATTTAGCCTGGAAAACTGTGCTCATCCAGGAGGACCCAAACACAAGGCCTTTGAGTTTGGGAAAATTTGAAAAGGCGCCAGGCCAACATCAAGGTGTCAATTATTCTGATGGATTTGGCTTCTAAAGCCATTGATGAGTTAAAAACATCAAGCAAACTAAATGGACTTTATTCAGAGAGAAGCCAGTGCTCTGTCAACTTTGGTTCTGAACCAGGTTGCATGCTGCTGGGAGGAAGAACAGAAACAAGGAAAAGTGACATTTAGCAAATCACTTTTTCCTCTTAAGGCCAGAAAGGTCCCAGGGATCCACAGCCACGGCCAAGTCAGAAAGCCTGGCAGATGGGAGTGTATACTGGGAAACGGGAGCTACTGGAAGCTTCGAATTCTGAAGGGGCTCATGCTGGTGGTCTAAGCACCTTTGAGGAGGCGAATGGAAAATGGGATGCAGAGGGATGGGTGAGGAAAGAAAGGATATATTTAGAGGGAGAAAGAAAAACCACAAGGAGGCTAGAGACAGAAGGGGAGGAAGAGGCAGTCTGCATCTGTAAAGGGACATAGAGACTATCAATACCACCTTCACTCTCCAAAAGGTGAGAGACACAATAAATCCACCTAGATTTAGTGATTTTACCACCATATTCCTTTAGAAAGCTATGCTTAGTGACCACCAAACCAGAAATAGTGAAGGGCAGTAATGTGACTCATTTTTGTCTTTCATGTTCAAAAACTCTCACATGCCGGGGAGTTCCAACTGCCTGCTGCTTTCCTCCATGCGGCTGGCAGCAAGCACCACTAGCAATGGGAGAAACTAGTAGAAAATGTGAAAAGGCACCAGGCCAACATCGAAGAGTCAATCATTCTGATGGATTTGGTTTCTAAAACCATTACTTCAACATTTAGCACACTGATGAATGATGGAGGGATTTCTTCCCACAAATGGAAGAAATTCATTTGTAAACATAGGTCCTAGAACTGGAAGAAAAGGCCCTTGCCTCAATAACAAATTAGAATGGAACCCCAATCATTAACAATTTAAACATAAGAGATATCAGTAATAAGCAGAAGAAAAGAATGAGTTCAACCTTTCAACTTTCTCTTGTGGTGGGAGGAAGCTGGTGGATAAAAGGACATTAGAGACCTTCATCAGAGGTGGTAGAGATGAATACTGCAACTTCCTCAATAAACAGGCTGCAAACATTCAGTGGTCTGAGTAACTATAAAGAATCATCCAGTGGTCACAGGACATAGGGGTGCACGTGTGTCTCACATACTCACTCACCCCTCAAGCTTTGTCATTCTGTCTACTACAGCTGTTCACAGTCATTGATATTTAAAAGAAAACAAGTCTGTTGGAAAAAGATTAAACATTCATAACTATAGAAAGTCAAGTAGGTCCATCGGTGCAGAGGGCAAAAATCTTCACTACAGGGCTTAGGAATAGAGATCTTTGGTGACTGCCAGTCCTCTTTCCTTTCACAGATAAGGAAACTAACATAAAAGGATGTGCCAAAGACCATACAAGCCTAGGTACATTTCAGGTCCAGAGCTCCCTATTTTCTTCACTTGTAGCCCACCCTGTGAGGTGAGGCCTGTATCAGGAAATGGAAATTGGCCTGCCTCTTTACATGGCCCTCCCCAGACTCACTACTACGAGAACTACACAGTGATCAGTAAATGTTGTTACACCAGTCTAATTAAAGATACTAGAGAGACCAGGATGACTAATTAAGCCTTTCTGGATTTTTAAGTAAGATCATCTTTTTAAAAGCTTGAAAATGTTTCTTTATATTCTATATATTAAGGAAATAAGGTAAACTGAAGGAAATGAATTCCTCCCAAGTGTAAGAATTTGGACATACACAATCTTCAACTGCATACATCTTCCTGCATCTGAGGTAATGGAAATGACCGACCCTCTTCATTGCAATGTGAGCTGACAAACTATGGACAATGCTGCAGGCCTGAATTCGAGGTGCTAGATATTTACTCCCACCCTAAAAAAATGAATCCATCTCATCCTTTCTGCCTTGCGCCAAAATTATTCCTAATGCAGCATATACTTCAACTCCTTCCCTGCACAACAAGTGATTCAGAGCTGCCAAAACACTACCACTACTTCACAAACAAACCAGCAGAGGCTTCACGAATGCACAGACCACACACTTAGCATTCTATTTCTTTGCTCTTTAGCTTTTCAACTATAAAGGTAAAGTAGCTTCCCCACCTCTCCAGCTGCATGTGGTACATTTCACCATGAAATGTTCACCTACGCCCTGGCTGGTGAAGCTCTGTGGACTGAGTATCAGTCTGCGAAAAGAGAGGTCACAGGTTCAATTTCCAGTCAGGGCACATATCTGGGTTGTGGGCCAGGTCTCAAGTTGGGGCAGGCAAGAGGCAACTGATCGATGTATTTCTCATGTTTTTCTCCCTTTCTCTCTCCTTTCCCCTGTCTCTAAAAATAAATATATAAACAAACAAAAACACACCCTCACCTAATTTCTAATCAGTGCCAAGGTCACTTATGTGCTTTTCTTCATTCTTTATATTCCTACCTCTTCTTGTATTTTCTTTCTCTCTCTCTCTCTCTCTCTCTCTTTTTTAATCAAGAGGGTCAGAAGTTTACAGGTGGCGGGAACCAGGCCTCGCGGGCAACAGATGCTTACCTGGCCTCTCCTTTCTGAGGACTCCGCCATGCACCACAGGCTAGCGGGACAGGCTCTGGGCAGCTGGGCTCAGCAGCAGCCTGGCAGGCTTTAAAAGGTACCCTCTACATTGCAGAAGTGGCGAGTGGAACAAGTCACTGACGTATTTCTCCCAATTCACCTGGACCACTACCGGAGAACAGGGACGTTATGAGCCCAAGTCAGAGGGAAGGAGAGCAGCAGGGAGCAGTCAGGGTCCCTCAAGCTTCTGCCATTTAAGAGCTTTAAAATAATAATGAAGGATTCAAGACAGAAAAAAGAAATACTAACTCGCTGCCTACTAGTTGAGTCAATTCCCCTGTCAAATCATTTTTTAAAAGAACAAATCACAAATGCTGCACATTCTCAATTGCGAAGAAAAGACACAAATATGCCCAGACCAGGCCTCCAGCCCCCAGGAGCAACTGCTCAGGCTGCCGCAAGGAGCCGTCAGAGGGCCTAACTGTGAGGTGCAGACTAGACAAGGCAGCGAGAATGCTGCCGCCTGGCAGGTGGGGCAATAACAACCGTAATTCATGGACGGAAATGTAAAATAACAACATACTTATTCCACCTATTTTTAAAGCACTTCTTTTTTGTTTCAGTCAGACTGCTATGCCTGAAGCCCTGATGAAGTGGAGCTGAAAGTCTCAACTAGCATGAGGAAATGAAAGAAGACATGCGACAAGAAAACCAGCCGCCCAGCTGAGGGCTACGGGATGAGCTCTCTGCATCCCTTCTCGGCCTGGGTAGCTCAGCTTAGCTGGAGCACCATCCCGATGTGCCAGGGTTGCAGGTTCAAATCTGGGCTGAGGCACGTGTGGGGGTGACCAACGAGTGCACGGACAAGTGGACGTGCAAAGCAATGTCTGTCTGTCTGTCTCTCATCGATATATTTTTTAAGTGCACTACTTCTCTATATCCAAATACTGCCAAGATTTTAAAAAGATCTTTAGATACAGACAAATCCCAACTCTTCTCTAAAGACTTACTGGCAGTCCTAGCCTGAGAGCTGACATTAGGAACTGTGAGCTGAAGAAAAGGTAAGACAGACTCTTTGCTCTTTAGGGGTCGAGGAGGGAGATCAGACTAGGGAAACTGATATACAAAAATATAGTAGGGGCTTAGAAACTTTATATGGGGAGGCATAATACAGGAACAGCGGGAAGATTCTTATAGAAAAATAAGTACAAAGGCAAGAAGCTGTGAAAGGGCTTGGCATGTCCATGGAATGGTGAGAAGTTCTTTGTGACATAATATGGAGAGCAGAGTAGGAAGTAAAACTGGAAATGGAAGCAAGATCTTTAAGTAATATTATAATGTTTTAACATAAAACAGCCATTCCTTCACTTTTACGTCCATTTAAGAAGCTAGATGCTTTTCTGCAAGCATCTGTACCAATTATTAACATACATCCCACAATGTATGAGATGATTGTGACTACGCATACAGAAAGCAAGTCCGATGGCAATGTGAAAGATGACACAGACCAGAAGAACAACAACTACTTCAAAAGGGGTTGCAATAATGAAAATGAGCGACAAGGAGCACACAGAGTAAAAGTAACTGAATTACTGTGAAAAGCAAAACTGGAAAAGATAACCAGCAGAATCAGATGAACTTGATGGGGAGGTTACTAATTATAAAGTTCAGGACAATGGGTGGGTGATGACATGTACGATCATCAACAAAGGTAGCCAATGCAGTGTGTGTATGCAGGGAAGAAAATCATACAAAAGCCATGAACTACATTTTGGACCAAATTGATGTGATCTATCTTCTGGAATCTGGCTATCCAGTAGTTAGCGGGTGGAGACAGATCTGTATATAGGCAGAGAAAGAAGTTAGGAAGAGAAATGTTTGCAAGAGCCAGCCTGGGCAGTGGATGAAGCCATTAAGTGCAAAACATAATGTAGCAGGTGAGACCTCTCCTTGTCTTTAAAAGATAGCTATGATCTGCACAATTCACATGAATAATAACCCGATACTAGCAAGAGATACATTTCTGTTATCTCCCTAGTCATTCAAATCTGTTCTTATTCAACCTCACACATTTTGATATAATCTAACCCCAATTTAGCCTGTAAACAACTTGTGAAAGATATTTTATTAATATTTGACTCCTATAAAAGTATGCAACAACCATACGTGCCCTTTCCATGAGGACATGTATTTGTTAAGGCTGTATCTTCAATGCTTAGAACAAGGTATGACTCAAAATAATTGCTCCAAAAATAACTGTTAAATAATAAAAAATAAAGCAGATTTCACTAGGCTACCCACTCTGGCTTTCTTAACATATCAGGTGATTAGGCATGATCACAGCAATCAGGACTGAATCCTCCAAAAAAAAAAAAAAAAAAAAAAAAAACAAACTATTCAACCTACATCTCCAGAAAAGGGACTACCTGCTCATCACTCAGCCCAGTCCAGTCCAAACAGTTTTTGAAGCCACAAGAGTTGCGAAGGCAAAGCTACAGAAAAGATACCTTGTCCAAGCTACAGGCTGAAGACAAAACCTGAAACTACTACAGTTACAGAAAAAAAGCCATGCACATTTCCACATAGTGTACACTCTAACAGGCAAAATGTTAGACATGGTGCTCCAGGCCCAGGCTGGTGCTAATCATCTCTAACTTTCCATTCATCACCCCTGAATGGAATGAGCATGGTTCAGCAAAAGCTACTGCCAGAAATCATTCCTACCAGGGTGTGTCATATTTCAAAATGCTGCTCATTATCAAAGTAGAAGTGATAGAGGCCCTTTGACTACGGCAGCCTTTTCAAGTGGACATTAGCACTCCTCCTTCAAGGTACAAACCACCCAGAAACAGGAACTCCAGCCACGAGTCAAGTGGCCAGGTAGATGAAGATGCCAACCCACTTCCCTACTGTATTACTTTCCTATGGTTGCTGTAACAGAGTACCACAAACTTTTTGGCTTAAAACAATACAAATTTCCTCTTGAGTTTGAAATCAAGGTATCGACAGGGTCATACTCCCTCAGAAGGTTCTAGGAAAGAATCCATCCTTGCCTCTTCCTTGCTTCTTGTGGCTCTTTGTTCCTTGGCTTGCAGCTGTAAGCTTTAAATCCATCTACAACTTCACAGGGCCTTTTTCTGTTAGTTTCTGTGTCCGATCTTCTTCCGACAGAGGCACCAGTCTTTGGGTTTAGAGCCCATCCTATTACAGTATGATCTCATTTTTAACTTAATTAATCACATCTGTGAAGACCTTATTTCCAAATAAGGCCACACTCTGAGGTTCCAAAAGGACACAAGTTCTAAGGGGGACATTGAGCAGCCCACCATGCCTATCATCATGAAAGCACCAGCAAAGACCGTCCAAGCCAACAATCCTCACGGAACAGAATTGTTGAATTTTAGAAATATCTACAAATTTTCCAGAGATAAGATAACCAGAAAAGTAAAAGCCGAAGGAAGGCAACTCCAGGTGTTAATAAAAGAACTTGATTCAAATATGAACAAAAAGCTTCACTGAGATTTTTAAACACATTAAAACAACGAACCTCATATATTTTGAGCTTATATAGCTCCATGACCCCAATTATTAAGATGTAGCCCTGAAACACCACTTCTGTCACCTAGCAGGGAAAGAGTTGGCACAAGTTTCACCTTATTAGACCCAACAGACACTTAATGCATATTACCTTCCTGTACATACTTAAATTATTCATTCCCTGGGGAAAGAAATACTCAAGGAACAGGAGGAATTAGCCGAACTCTAAACATAAAAACAAGGATGGCACAGAAAGAAACCCTGAAAAATTGGTTCTTAAAAAAAATTATGATTCATACCTCTGAATAAGGTATATCTTCGAATTATAAAAGTTATATATATTATCCCTATCTACATCTTTATTAGAGAATAAAACTAGTAAAGGTAAAAAATGTAGGAAAAGAGCAAAATTTCCTTCACAACTGAGCACATCTGTACTCAGTCTCATTTACTCTTTCTACAACATAAAATATTCTATACACTATTATTGAGCCCAAGCTGGAAAAAAATCTAGTCTCTGTAAACCCGGAGGTATAGGAAGTTGGAAGATTTGCAATTCAGCACAGTTTATAGGATTTTTGGCACATATAGGTTATTTTTAAAGTGGGGAAAAAGCCTATCCTCCTCTCCCTACCCCCAAACATAGCGGAGCTGATTCAGCACAAAGCTCCCCCTAAAATAAAATTCCAGTTTGCAGAGAGTAACCATGGAAAGTTCCAGCCTCAAAGATGACATTTCAGAACCCCGGCTGAAAAGATCATGAGTGGGTGGCTGAAGACAAGTTGACCACTAACCATGTGATATATGCAAGGACGTTCACCAGAAAACTACAAGCAACTTAAGATTCCAGGGCAGAAATTCATCTACAAGCAAAGTAATATGAGAGTATTACCAAGATATTAGAACCTTAAGGGTTCTGGTAGCTAATAAAGCATTTCCCACAGGTGGGCATATGGAAGAAATTTCCAGGAATGCAGTACAATGTTCTTGTTTCTTCATTTAACTTAGAGATGCTTTCTAAAGAGGATATTACAATACACACCATACAAATACCGCACTTCACCCAAGAACTACCTTCTCTGCTCAACATTCTGGTAGTTCCGAAAGCACAAAAGTACTTTTCATAATCCGCAGATTAAAAAGAAGCAGGGCCTCATTATCAAAAAGAGCATTTAGGTGGTGGTAGGTAGAAGCTACCTTGCTGAGAACAAGACAGTTTCCAGAAACTTGCAATTCTACAGTAATTTCTTTTCACTACTCAACAGGGAGCTAACAAGTCAAGGGTCATTCCCAAAGCCAAAAGAGAAAGGGTATCTAAAATGACCCTTGGTCTCCAAGCATACTGACACATTCCTGTCGTGTCTAAGTTGGAGAAGCCTGACTAGAAAAAGGCATGGTCAGAAATTGCAAGTCCCTTAAAACATTTCATGATTTGATGAACATCTTTAGTCATCTATTCAAAAAATTTACAGCCACTTTATGGCAACAGCTGGCACAAAGAAGGCAGGGACAAGCAACCTTGCATAAACCTGTCAATTTAAATCACATGCACTCACAACCTTAGGGCCTGTTTTGATCATTAATGTAAAGGACTTTTCCATAGTGTGGGCAAATCAAATTAATATGGAGTGAAAAATGTGGAGATGACAAAAGAAATGTTTGCGAAAACCAAACTAAAATACATCAGAGATAATTAAGAGAGAGAACCCCCAACTGCCAGCTTTGCACTTAGCACAGCTGATTAAGTAAAACACCGCAAAAGAAAGCACCACAAGTGTTTTTAAGAAAAAGCACAGCCCTGTTAAACAGCCAGAAAAAGATCAAAGGGGTCCTCCTCAAGAAAGCTCCATGCCCTTGAAGAGCTCTCGGGAGGTGACTGAAAAACAGCTCCTGGTGAGGAATGCTCCTCCTGGCACCTTCAGAGAGCTGTCCTTGCACAAGGGAAGGACCAATGAGATTGCTCCTCAATCTTCCCCTGGCTCTGGGCCAAGATAAAAAAGCAGTCTGTTCATTCCCTTCTCCCAGAAGTCTCTTATCTATGCCAAGAGACTGAAGAGAAGAGGAAATCAAGCTTCAACATTGGCTTAGCAATGTTACCTATGACCTCACGTTGTTTGTGTAACTAGAAGAACATGGAATCTGACACTGCTTTCTCTGAAGAACAATTTGATGAAATGTCACTTCACAGGGACATCTCAAAGACTGATGAGATAATGTCTAGTAGGCTAAACGCATTCACAGGGCTGATATGCTGATATCAGTACAGTAAAAACAATGCAGCTAAAGGGAATGAACTCCTTGTTGCATGGAGGTATGTGTTCTACGCAAGTAGTGACATTATTTCAAAAAGAACCATGACCCTGGCTATCTGCACATGATTAAGCACATACAAAGGGAGGCAGGCCTTTCTAGATGGTCTCTAATTTAGCATAGCAATTAAAAGCATAGATTCCTGGGTAAAATACATACTTAATTTCTATGAGCTTCAGTTTCTTTACCTGTAAAAATAAGAATGATATACATATCTTGCACGCAGGGTGGAGGAGAAAATTAAATAAAGGTGAAAACATTCTGTGTTTACCATAAAGAAGCTCAATAAATGACAACCCTGGCCCCATTAAGCAGGAATAAGCATTCTATAAATCATCTCAGGAAATCTGTCCATTTTACAGTACAAACTGGAATGGCATGGAAATCATACAAAGATATTTCACAAACTACAAATGAGCCACATCTACTAGAATTGAATTAGACATTCAGGTTATTATAATTCCAAGGAAACAAAACTAGTAACAATGTTTGGATTACCAACCAGTTTTATAAAAGCATACTAAAGCATAACAGAGATAAGTATCATTTATGTATACAGGGTTTGCGCAATCAATTGGCAAAATTTTAGTAAAATAAACAACATACCACAAAAGCGTTATATTTTGAAATAAACTTATATGTAAATACATAAACATAGTCATTGTTTTTTTAATTGTTCAAAAAAGTCTACATTTGCTGCAATAAAAGACTCCATTTGACTTCGGAATCTTGAGCACGCTTTAATTTTTTCTTATCCATGGACATCATCATGTTTTCAATCTTAGCTTTAACAACCTCTATTGAAATTAGGTTGTTTATTAACTTTTCTCTCACAAATGCTGTATACATAATAGTCTAAAGGATTTGCATCTGGTGAACTTGGCAGCCAGATTTCCTTTGACCAAAATTCAGGAACATTGACACTGAGACATTCTTGCACCTTTTTTGGCATTATGTGCTGGTGCACCATTTTGTTGGAAGACAAAATAACATCCATTTGCAACTTGCTTCATCCACGGTATAACTACTTCTCTCAAAATGTCAAGGTAAACATACTGGACCTTCACTGATGATCCTGGATTCTGTGTGCAATATCTGGACTTGTGCAATCCTTGCATACCTTATGTGTTTTCCTTGTTAGTGCGGCGACATCAGGATCAGTGTCATACACCTTTTTCATGTTGTAAACTGTATGTAAAGGGATGTTACTGAAGTACACAATTTCCTTAGCAGTTCGCCCTGCACACAGTCTAGAAATTATGGCTGCTCTAACATCGTATCCCTTTGACATGATGGTTGCTCTCAGAATTTAATACTTTATATCTGAAACAATAATGTTAAATCATAACCTTAGACACATAGTTTTTCAAAACTAGTAAGAAGCATGTGAAATATGGAGATACAAAGTTATTGCCAATTGATCGTGCATACCCTGTAGTGCCAGCCATTTCCAGAATGACATAGAGTCCTGTAATGAAGAGACAATCTCACACTACTTCTTGCACATGAGGTCAACCTCCTACAAATCAAATGGGCCCTACTTCTACCTCCTTTTATGTACTCTTATTTGGACTCACAACCTTCAGCCCAGTGTCTCCCTTATCCTCTCAAGTGAATTAATTTAGTGGAAATTTACTAAGCACCTAATCTGCACCATAAACCATACATGCTGGGCCCTGTGGTGCTAAGCAAAACAGATGTGAGCCCTAATCTGCCTAATAAATTGAACAAGAGAGGTAGATATTAACATATAATCTTTCATATATTAAGATGTGAACAACTATATAGAGATTAATACGTTGGCTGTCAGAGAGTGGGGGGATTATTCAGGGAGAAATCTCCCAGAGAATAGCATTTGCTACTATAAATCTATAGTATAAGCACAGATAAATAAAAGAGGGAAAATTAGGAAAAAGGGGATCCCAAATAAAAGAAACTGTGGGTGCAAAAGCCCGGCATTGAGAGGGGGCATAATGCATTTCAGAAACTTAAGACCAGAAAGGTGGCCAGAATGTGGGTGAGAAAGGGGACAGAGGGTTACACCTGAGAAAGAGGCCAAAACCAGATGATGCCGGGCCTTGTCAGTCACAGGAAGCGATGGGAAGCCACTGGTCTTAGGCAAGGGAGGAGCTGGATGTAACTGTCATCCCTATAGCTGCAGGTGCAGAATGAACTGCAATAAGAAAGAATGGCTGTGGGAAAGCCAGTAAACAGGCTACCAGGTCCAGCTAAGAGGAGATGTAAGGCAAGGCAGCAGCAGTGTCACGCATACACCCAGCAGGAGCTGGTAAGGAACTGGAATATGGGGTGTGGGAAGAGAGGGAGCCAAAGATGTCTCTGACAGCAACAGATAGTGGGTGTGACTCCCAGAACGCTGAGGAGACCAGGTTTCTGACAGGATAGCATTATTCAGTTTGGAATGTGCTAGACTTATTATTATATCTGGCACACTGGGAGACCATTCCATTCATCCCCAAAGTGCTCCATAACCCCCGTAAGTATGGACCTCAGGAAAGCCAGGTTTAGAAAAGATTAGTTTCAAAACAAGAACAATCTAAAGCAATGAAATGAAATCCTAAATTATTTACCATGCCATAACTTCCAAATTGTCTGCATTTATCAAGAAAAAATGCCGAATTTTAAATGCCATGACTGGGTGGCTCTCTTGGTTGCAGAGTCAGCCCATACACCTGAAGGCTGTATTACACATATTCAGGTTGCAGGTTCAATCCCTGGTCGGAGTGTACACAGGAGGTGGCTGATCTATATGTTTCTTCCCACCTCCCATACACACATACCCTTCTCTTCCTTCAAAATCAATAAAACCATATCCTTGGGTGAAGGGGGGAAAAAAAGACCCAAGTTCCTTTGAAAACCATACATTGTCATCTGTTTGCAAATAAATATTATTTCTAAATTTTGCTTATTCAATAGAAACAGCAGCAAAAAAACCCAAAACAACAACAACAACAAAAGTTTATGGAGTAGACCTGGATTTCTGGGCAGAGGCTGCGGGAGACAGGAGAGCCTGGGCTGAGTGAGCATCAGGGCACTGCTTCACTGCATTCTGGCTTCATGCAGTTCCACCTTACCCACCATTTTCGGCCCTTCAATTGTCTACACCAGTTCCAACTTTGAACACAGTGGTTCCCGTGGTAATAGCTGCAATTATGTCATTTGTAAATGCCATATTAAATAGATAAATACTGAGATTTTACTTTAGAGATGCTCTGAGACACTGGGGGAAAATTCATTAGTACTGTATTCCATGAGAGAAAAATGACAGGCACACAAACTTGCTTTCCATGGGCTGACTTGTCTAATAAGCATTAATAAAAAATATGTACACACAGAAACTGCTTCTGCTACAAGAAGAGAACTATAGTCCTAGTTCTTTTAGAACAGTATCAATCTCACCAACCTATATATATGGGATAGATATCATGCTAGAGAACTAAAAGACATGTTGAACTTACCATGAATTCCATTTCTTTCTCCACTCTACTACAGCCATGAAGAACCCAGAAGAAATTAGCAAAACAGTGACAACCATGCATGTTCCTTAGTCAAGACTTTAGTGAAAGCACAGACAGTAGATGGTGAACAGGGTACAGGAAGGCTTTCTACCAGGCAGTATTGCAATCCTACAGCTTCTGAAACCTTCCAGCATACATTTGTATCCTGCCTCTCCCTCAAACCAGAGAAAACACAATACTGATTTGTGGAAGATGGAACCCGGATGTCAGACCAAATACCACCCAAGTTTGTAAAATGG
Source organism: Noctilio leporinus (assembly GCA_004026585.1). NCBI lineage: Eukaryota > Metazoa > Chordata > Mammalia > Chiroptera > Noctilionidae > Noctilio > Noctilio leporinus. The sequence goes on along the minus strand of PVIW01000899.1, from coordinate 49,566 downwards.
ATTGATGATAATCAAATTAGCGATGCACTGATTTATGTCACCTGACCCCAGAACAAGTTAAAAAAAATAAAATAAGTGAAACAGGAAAGGTAAGCTGGATTTCTAAACAAAAGCAAAAGCAGCATTATTAAAACAAAACGGCATATCCTACTGGCATCTGAAAGGATTAGCATCATCCTAGAATTTCATAACAACCCCATGAGAGACGGAAGGCAAATGATATCCCCGGTTCACAAGTGATAAAGGCAAAGCTAAGGGAGGTGCACAGTTACCTTAATTAAGGCACTTAGCCAGAATTAAATCTTGGAAGTGAATCAAACTGAATTTCCAGCACTGAAATGGAGGCCATTGAACCTAACAAAGCACCTTAGCAGTTTACCTTCAATCTTACTTCTCTGCATTCTAGAAACTACTCAAAACTGTCATATTATAGACTCTCTGAGATGGTCAAATAATAGTCTGGACAGAGAAGATGATTTTATCTCCATTATCTTGCTTAAGCTGTGACAGTCTGCCCTAATCAGCTGCCATGCACACAGGCACATAAGCACGCAGGCACACATGCTCCCTCTCGGTGCCTCTTAATCACCATGTGCCATGCTGAACAGCTGCAGCGGTCCGAAGGGAATCGGCAGAAGTGTGTGGTGATGTGCTAGCCACCCCCATGGCAGCGGCTGCCCTGCCGGTTCTCAGACTCAGGCGCACATGGGTGTTTGCCATGCAACGATGGCCCCAGAAGACAGGCAAGTGGTTTCAGGCGGTGAGTCGGGAAAGGCAGCTCGCATCAGGAGTGTTCCAGCCCAGTGGGGCGGAGCTGCATCCTACTCCCTGCACAGGCATCCAGTATTCATCATTTACACAATGTCACCGTGGGGGACAAAACTTGGGCTCAGCACAAATAGAATCCAATCAGTTCTGATGCTGAGGAACCAGTAAATGAGGCTTTTCCCACCAAGAACGAATGTAATTACTTAAGAAATGCCACCATATCTGACGCTCAAGGTCAGTCCTTTTATCCTGAGGTAGAGGACCTCACAAAGGCCAGGCACATGGTTTGAGAGCCAGCCCTGGGCCACCTTGTAGGACCACTCAGCAGCTGCTGAAATCAACTGTGATCTATGTTCCCAGGGATGAAAGAGAATAAGGAAAGGGCAATCTTCAAGGAAACCAGGTGGATGCCATACACAAGCCACATAACGGGCTGCTCATGAATGAAACATGAGCTGCCATTCCTTTTGATGTGACTTTGGATGGATTTCAATAAAATCCACACGAGTGAAGGAATTCCTTATTTGTCTCTATTCTATTGTTTACGAGCCAGTAAATGAGTGATATGATATCAACTTGGTGAAATAGAGATGTTAGACATTAGATCAGATAAGAGGAGACCTAGAAATTGAAAGAGGCTTAAAGCCATCATTCGCACTACACTTCATGAATGAACACAGCATTCTGTCAAGGTTTATATGATGACAAATGAGCCTATTCTCTGAAGGAACCTGAGGAGATTTAACACTTATTTTAGAGAATCCAGTTTGCTTTCTCTACCTCAAAATTAGCAATTTCACCTTACGCCCAACCTCAAAATCTCTTGCTATAATTTATCATTCTGAAACTGTGGTATATAATAAAATTGGTGATATATTTATTATACAGTATTTTGGCACTAGTTCAAAAGTCAGAGCCTTATCAAGTCTGTCACATTACCAATAGTTTAAAAATCTACATTTAGGTAAAGAATGTTAATATAGCTTCAATGTGTTAACACCAGACATATAGCAAAATGGCCTTACCTTTCTGAAGATACAATTAAAACTGGCCCAAAACATGACACTGTCTACAAGAATCCCCACTGAATCAGAGTAAGAAAAAGACAAGCATGGTCCCTCCTGAACAGAGTTTCTTCAACTACCAAAGGAACAATCCCATTCATTTCCTATGTTTATCCAGGACACAAAGAACTGCCCAAGATACTAAGGGTGGAAAGGTCAGGAAAAATAAAGGGGAACTTGGAAGCTCAGTACTAGAATGGCAAATTCTGCAGCTGGTTGTAGAATACTGTGCTTTAAGAATGCAAGGAAATGCACTCTTAGGGCCTTTGAGATGCTGCACAAGGCTAGGAAGCCAATGTGCTACCCCAAAGACTCCCCAAGACACTGTGCCTGCTACACTCCCTCCCCACAGAGGCATGCTCCTATCCCAGGAGAGGATCTCTTCTCCTTGAAAGCCAGCCAATGCCTCAGAAGTCAGGAAGGCAGAAAAAAGTGCTAACCATTTCTCACTAGCAAATCCTGCAGCACCAACTTTTAACAGAGGTGGCTGGAGAGAACAAGAGAGCCAAGTGATGGAGGTCAGGGCAATATGCAATTACTGAAACTGAAACTGAGCCTGGACCCTGGGGGGAACGTGTTGTGAGACGTGGCAATCACATTGTGGTCAAGGCCCCAATTTGAAACCTCTCCCCAGGGATACCACTTCGTGATATATCAGACACCTCTCTACATATCAAAATAATTCTGTCTGACTTGCTGGAGAAGTGTCATCTGCTGGTCTCAGAGAGTCCATCACAAGAGCTGGCTTAAAATAATCCCCACTTGTTTACAAATATGTTTGTTATTACTTGCCTTTTTCCCAATAAGCTTCTTCCGAAGAAATTCCCGGGCTTCAAACATGTAGGGAATGTCATACAGGGGGCGTAGTTTCTTGTTCTTATCCTAAAAGCAAAACAAAATAGCAAATCGGAAATGATGAAAAAAATACATAAAAACACAAATGAACACAACCAACAGTACAAAATACCGGAATGCAGGGAAATCTGCTCCCTATCTCCTATTAGTATCATAAATATTAAATAAATACTAGATACATAAAATGATTATTATTTGGTAGAAATGCAGTTACAGGGTATAAGAGTTTCTTTTTCACATGACAGGCTCAAAAGCAAGCAATGGAATGTTTGTAATTACTCAGCGTGAACGACCTAAAGGTTCAATCAACGGGAAATACCTACATAAATGTATATAGAAGAAGTTCAATAAGTATGAGGGTCCTTCAAATATTTAAGATATACCATAAATTGAATGCCACTATTCCATAAGCCTTTATTAAGCACCTACCAACTATTAGCCCTGTACAACGCACTCTGTTAAGTGTATTATAATTATGGATTAAAAATTCTTGTAACCTAACAGAGTAATAGAAGAAAGCCTACAGAAATGAAATAGCAACACAAAACAGTTTTGAATAAGTGCTAAACTGTATATGATATAAACTAGGGACTCAGTACAACATGAATTCAGTAAAGTGGGAAGAAGTGATCAGGCAAGGTTTCCTTGACAAGGTGGGGCTTCATGTGAGTTTGCAAAAAGGGAAAAAACAGGAAGAAAACTTGAGTTAAAAAAACAAAAACAAAACAAAACAAAAGAAAAAAAGGCAGAAATTAGCATTTCAACACGTGCGCCTGCGCATGTGCACACACACACCATTCATCATCTCATGGGCCCTAGACTTATCCAAAAATGGGTTACAGCTCTGAGCAATGTAACTCTGAAAACATGAAAGAGGGTCTAGATGAAGGTGACAGAACTGAAAATGGGTAGGAACTGAAGAGATATGAGGCTTATTTTTAAGAAATGAATTAACAAGAACTAACCATAAAATGGATAGAGGGGATAAAAAAGGAGGAATCTAATTTCTAAGTCACAATAGCAGGCATTCAAAATCAAAGTCAAGAGAAGTTGCCTTTACATGGGAGTGAAGAGGATTAGCACCCGTGTACAAGGAGTAGGACGATGTTGGCTGGATCAGTTGGTATAATTACTGTAATAGCTCTCCCTCTAGCTCCAAAGTTCAATGAAGAATGAGATCCTATCCACTTCTGTTGTTCGCTGTGACCCCACAGCCAAGTGCAGTACCTCCCTCATAGTACATACTCAATAAATAATTGTGCAGGTTTGTGAATCTCCAGGATCCAGATAGTATATTTAAAAAACTCACAAAGAGCCCTGGCTGGTGGCACAATGGATAAGGCGCTGGCTAGCCTGGGAACCCAAAGGTCACTGGTTCAATTCCCCAGCCAGGGCATATAATGAGGTTGCAAGCCAGGTCTCCAGCCAGGTCCATGGCTGGAGGCAGGTGAAAGGCAACCATATATGGATGCATCTCTCCCTCTCTGCCTCTTTCCCTTCCCCTCTCTCTAAAAATAATACATAAAATCTTTTAAAAAAATAAGAATCTTTAAGAAAGAAAGAAAGAGAAAAAAAGGAAGGAAGGAAGGAAAGAAGGAAGAAAGATTCACAAAGAAAGGAGAAAATCAAGGGCTAACTCCTAACCTAGTTGTTGACTATTGCCTACCCCCGCCCATGATGGATGTGCAGTTAGTCCACCAGCCTGCCTTTGCCATCGATTACCCTAATCTGACAAAATAAGAGTGTTGTTGTATAACCCATTCTATATTCAAAAAGCATTTGACTTGTTATCTTCAATAGCCAACTACTCCTGAATAACTACTCTTTCTTATTCTAATAGCCTAGACTTAAGCTAATCCTAATGAAAATATTGAGATCAAAGGAATGGAAATAAATGTTTCCACCTAGACCCTAACTAAGCCTCAGGGCCCAGAATTTATCATTCAAACACTTAAAATTCACTGATATCACCAAGAAAATCTCTTATCAAAATGTAGATAATAACTGCTTGAGTTTGAGCTTCATGTTCATCATCATCTGTCTTCTACTTCTAATTTAAAATGATGATGATAATGATGATGATGATGATGATGATGATGATGCAGTGTCATTCCAATGCCCATCTAGGAATTTAAGGCATCTTCACAAATGAAGGTGAGCCTCTTCTCCCAGATGATGTGTGGGAACCCACATATTTTACAGAGAAACAAGAATGGTTAACCTCTGATCAAGGTCCTCAGGTATCATGATCACTGTCTGGTTAGTAAGGTTTGGCTCTAACATGAAAATCTTTACATAATGTTGAGGTTTCTTTTTCTTTTCTTTTCTTTCTTTCTTTCTTTCTTTTTTTTTTTTAGGTTTTCTTATAGGAAATAACAAGAACAGTGAGACAGGTGAGAGTTGCCTGGTTAGAAGAACTGTTGTGTAACACAAGGGCAGAGGTACAGGATTATGGATATTTTTAAATATCCAGGCAGCCAAATGAAATGAGTGGGTCACTACTGAGGAGTTGAGTATAATATGTAAGCCATAAAATAAAGTTTATGATGAAACTCAAAGATATAAGAAGAATACTTGGTAGATGGAAGATGTTGGGTGACAGTAATGAACAGGATTTTTAACACAAATAAAGAAGTGCCAATGTATTTATATTCACCAAACAAGAAAGGACAATCTACAGAGAGCTGTGTGATACACTAGCCTAAGTGAGCATTTTTTTAAATGAGTTGAACAAAATGTCGACATTTACCTTATTATATGCCACAGAATCTGAGTATCTGAACCATATCCTACCTATTCTCAAACACTATCAGTATATGTTGACTGAAACTCCAAAATAAATGAAAGGTAAGAAATACAGATCCAGCAAGTATTGAAATGCAGAACATGCGATGAAATACATCTAAATGTGTGGAAATGGCTATCTGAAAAAGAATCCTTTTCTTAAGACACTATACAGGACTGGACAAAGCCAAAATACCCACCAAAGAATGAAGATAATAAATAGTACACCAACAAACATCCCAATAAAACACAGGGCAACACTGAAGTCCGATTATATCTCTTGTGAAACTAGAAAAGAACTAGTACTACAAGCTGAAAACAAGATATCACAAGTGAAACAGAAAGATCTTGTTACTCTAACCCTTCAGCACTAGCAGTTATTGACATCTGCAAACATCTTATAAGAAAGATATTAGAAGTCCCTAGGAAACTATAAAGTAAAAGCAATTCTTCCAAATTACCAGGTACATAAAAGCCTTTGAAATCTCCGAGAAGCAACTGAAGTATGGAATGTAGTAAGAGAAAACAAGACTGCTAAATCTTGCCAGCTAAAAAGGACCATCTAGTTTAGATTCTAATTTACATGAGATTTTAGAAAAGAATGCTTGCTTTATCTGGTAAGTGGACAATATACAAACCAGTATGTGTTGTAATCACCGTTTATTCTGAGAAATGACATTGTAGTAGGTAGGCCCTGCAAGGACTTCGGACTGCCATAGCTCTCACTGTTTGCGCGGGGGGTGGGGGGGGTGGCGGGGGGGGTGGCGGCGCAGATGATGATGGATATGCCCACATCTCAGAGTCTAAAGACGGGCTTGGCATTGTTAAAAGAAGGCCACTTTGGCTTATGGCCAAAATAAGGTCTCATTGGGAAGGAATGAGAGACCTCTAACCAAGGCCCTATTCTCAACCCTCATTCAGGTCTAATTTAATCTAGTCAATGCGGTGGTCAAAAATGTGTATCCAAATACTCTAATGGTCTTTGGATACTGCAAGATTCCTTCAGCAAGACTGAATAAACACAACTATGAAAAACAGCTTGATAAATGTGGCTCCACCAAATTTTTAAAATTCTTTACTGAAAAAACATCATGAACAAAGTGGCAGGCTAAAGTACAAACTCTTAGTAGCCAATAAGTGAAATGGATAAGGAAATGGTAGGGTAGAATGAGAGAGAACAGGGGTGCAGAGTCTCATTATAATCACCTCAATGAAGCCTGCCCTGACCACATTACATTTTAGCAAAGACTCAAAGGAGTTATGAGATGTAATCATCTAGAGAAAGGCAGAGACAACAACCAATGCAAAAGCCTTGTGTCAGGAGCATGCTAGGTGAGTTCAAGGCCCAGCAAAGACACCACTGTGGCTACAGCAGAGTATACAGAGGAATAGCTGAAGAAGACAGACACAGGTCTGATTTAACATTTGAAAGAATTATGTTGGACACTGTGTTGAGAACTGAGATACTATAGTAAAAAATGGGTAAACCAATTATCATCACAATAATCTGGGAAGGGAATGATGGTAGATTAAATCAAAGAGGCAACAATAAGGTAAATAAGATATGAGAATCTGGGGATATTCAGAAAGTGGATAGAATGTGAGGTGTGAAAGAGAGGGAGGAGTCAAGGATGATTTTGAGTGCTTTTTTCCTAAGCAAATTAAAATATGAGTGAGGTAGTCAAATGAGAAGGGGAAGACCATAGGTAGAGTAGACTAGAGAAAGTGGAGTAAAATCAGGAGTGCAGTAACACACATGCTAAACCTTCACATGGAGGTGTTGAGTGGGTAGCAGGATATGCAAGTGTGGAGTGTGGAAGAAAGGTCCAAACTGGTGATATACATTTGGCAGTTGTTGGCACATAGGTGGTATCTTACCAGCTAAGAGGCTGAAAAGGAACCAAGGCCTGAGTCTAGAGACATGATGATATTCAGAAATAAAGAATAAGAGAAGAAAGGAGATCTAGAAAGAGCAACAGTAAGCCAAGTAGGATGAAATGACCAGAGCGTTATGTCCTAGAAGCTAAGCAAAGGAAGGGAATTCAGAAGGGGGGAATGACCTACTGTGTCAAACACACAAGGCAAGTGAGATGAGGACTAAGGTTTGCATGTTGGATTAAGCTAAGTGTGGGTCACCAGTAACTTGACAAGAATAATTTTGGTGGAGCAGCAGGGGAAAAAGCCTAACTGGAACTACAAGTAGGAATGGGGAGAGAAGAACTGAAGAAAGCAAATACATATGATGCTTCTGAACACTGTGCCATCAAGGAGTACAAAGAGATTATGTGACAGCTGGCAAAGGGTGAAGAGAAGGTGTTTTTGTTTTCTATTTCAGACAGGTGCAATAACCAGCAATAGTCCAGTAAAGAGCAAACAAGTGATGATAATGTAGAGGAGAGAAATGCTAAAGCAATGTCCTTAAATAGGTGAGGAAAGATGGCTTTACATAGGAATACCAATCATTCATGTTTAGGTGTGTGGATGCAGATACTGTTAGGTGGATAAATGTAGCAGTGACTCACTGGAAGTTATCTTCTGATTACTTCAATTTACTCAGCAAAGAAAGGAAGAACCAGGAAAAGAAACAGTTCAATAGAAGAGCTGGTAAAAGGTATGAACAGGCATATCTGTTCCGAAGAACTCCAATTGGACGCTGTGTACGAATCAAAGGTATAATTTCATTTATAATCAAGGAAATGTAAATTGAGAAACTACAAGATGTCCGTTATATTGGCAAGCTTTTTAAAGGTGAGAATATAGGAAAAGAGAGTTCCCTTTAACCACTGACGGGGTTATAAAATGTTTTAGCTGCTATGGCATCTTGACATGGAGCTCCTTGGCACCCTGTGTGAAAGTTGACGATCTGCACCCCTATAATCAGGAAATTCTACTTACAAGTAGATTTTTACCCTAGAAAAGTCTCACATATGCAAGACAAGTCTCAGCATCCAAGTGAATACTGTTTATAGTCAGAGTAAAGCTGAATTAGAACAACACAACAAATGAATTTGAGAAATACTTAGAAGAAAAACAAGACAGTAAATTCCATTTAAATATGGACTAACAACAGACATGAGCAACATTCTTCATAGAGCTACATAAGCAACAAAAGAATAAGTGTTGGAATGTAGGATGAAAGCTAATGTTACTGATGTAGACAGGCAATGGGAGAAAGAAAAGGAAACTGAGAAAGAAATGGAATTGAAGATGAGTACACAGGGGCCTTCAACTTTATATGGAAGGTTTTATCTCTTTGAAAGAGAAGATCTGAAGCAAATGTGGTATAATAGCAAGGGTGAAAAGAAAATGTTTGTTATATCATTATATGACATTGGATTAAGCCAAAAATGTTTAGGGATGAAGAGCCCCAAGCTTTGTTTAGGCAACCTTTTAAATTTTAAAATGCTTTTATTCCCCTCTGCAACAGAGTAACTGGCCATTCTTCTCCTCATTTTTTTTTTTTTTTGCATTAAATTCCTTTTTACCCTCCAAAAATAAAAAGATTTTGTTTCTTCCACAGGTGTATGCTTCCATGAGGCAGAGGGGAATACTTTGTCTACAAACATTCCCTCAAATAACTAGGGTCAAAAACAAGTTTGATTTTTGTTTTTAAAAGAGACTTCAACTGATATTAAAGTAGTCATGTGTAATTATACTCATGAAGATCTTGAAACTTACTGTTGAAATAAAAATAGACATGATCAGATTAAAATGGAGAAACTTCAAACAGTAAATGATGGGCCAGTCCTACTTTCCCTACCATATATGCATTTTAATTAAAAAAAGGCTGTAATTTCCATTTGAATTATAGACTTAAAATTTGGAACATTACCACATGTCCTGGGCATATTTACAATCTTTCAATTCCTTGGCAGCCAGGAGACAGAATCCAGAGGAGCATCCACTATTTTATGATCCTTAACACATACAGTAGTGCATTTTTATAAAAGGCAGGTGGACAACTACAAACCTATAATCAGCAGCTGGAAAAGTCCAAAATTGGAACCATATTGGCCAAATGGGAAAATAGGATATCTTACACCACTATACCTGAAAGAACATACATACAGGGAAGACTCACTGTCTAAGCATTTCCCCAGGAAGTGTTTATTCCCAATCAGCTCTATTTCATTCTCCTCAAACAACAGCCTCTTAAAGGTCAACAGGGAGATTAAGGTCTGGCTAAGTCACAAATTCACAACAATGCAACACAGTTCACACATATCTCTAGAAAGCAAAGAAGGAATGGTAAATAATAAAAAATGAAATCTAATTGAAAAATACAGTCTATATGTCAGACCTAGCCTAAAATACCCAGGTCTGTTTCTTCCAGTCTTCATTTCCATATGGAGGCTCCCATGTCACATTCAACCTACTCATGTATGCTTTTCTCCTGGTACTCTGTCAGTTTAGTTTTCAGACCCAGACAGGGACCCTGTGAGAATAGGAAAACTTTGCTCAACTACAGTAACAACCCTCTCAAAGTAGGCTTAACATGAACAGCAACCCTACCTGAATGACCGTAAGACTATAAAGCCCCATTCTACAGCAAGGAGAGAGAGGTGAAAGGTTCAGTGATGGACCTCGTGTCATGTAAGAAGTACCATAGAGCTGGGACTTGACCTCGGCTATCCCAGAGGCCCAGGCTCACGGATGGTGAGCCCACGCTGACTGCACTCTCAGTGCCAGAAGGCAAATCAGCACCTGTTGGGGGCTGTCAGGTTTTATAGTGTGCCTAAGAATCACTTGGGAACTGGTAAACATGCAGAACGCCAGGCACACACCAGATAACCTGATTCAGAAGAGATCTGGTGGGATTGCCACAATTCTGTATTTTTTTTGCACATAGCAAGGAGAGCTGTGGGCCACACTTTCAGACATGCTGCTGAGCACCATTTCAGCACTTGGCCCCACTTAAACCAATGGAAATAAAAGGGGAGGGCAAAGGTTTAGATCATCAGAAAGCAACAATGAGAAGCTTAATGTCAAAAAGATTAAAAAAAATTCTTTTAAGTCAGTAACAACTGGGAAATTTAGGTTTATCTCTGCATATGTAGCTGGAGATAATTCAAAATACTCCTTGAATTTCTAAACAGATTAGACAACTTGACACACTGTAGTGAGGATGGCAAAATAAGATTTCCAAATATTCCTCAAGTCTAACTACAGAGGGACAATGTGGAATCTGGGAATCAAGAGAGAGAGAGCCAACCTGCCTATGTCAGACATATCCTGTCTACCGCCCACAGACACCTAGTGCTCAAGACCGGAGATTTTCAACCTTTTTCATTTCATGGTGAGACAAGCCAGTAAGCCAGGACAAATGAAATTGGGAAACTGAGACAAATAGATGAACAAACTGGACAAGTAATTTATAGCCAGATACAGAGGGTCACCTCCCTAGAGATAACATCCAGGCCTCAGTTGCATTTCAGTTCCAGGCCCAGAAAAACAGCAAAACCAGGTGTGTGACACAGGACCAGGTGCAGTAACTGATGACCTCCCCCCAAGCACTGACCAATGAGTGGAGACCACCACACTGACAGGGCACACCTGGAAAACTGATGCATATTCTGCTGAATGCTCCCCTAAAATTCCCACCAGCAGGAGAGAGATAAAACCCTGACGACAAAGAAAGGACAACACCAGCCTGCTTGCTGCCTGATCTTCCCTTTCTTTCCTTCTTCCATTTCTTCCCAACAGGCACGCATCTCCTAAACTCTAAGGGATCCCACTAGCCAAGGGAGAAATGGGCAGCGGCAGCTCGTCCCAGGCTACCCCTGAGACCTGTACCCAAGCCCCCTTTTCTCTGACTTCCCAACTAGGCTCTCCTGTTGCTGCTTCCATGCTAAGCCCTTCCTTGTTTCACTGTCCCCAGCTTTATTAAGTATTCCCTCAGTCACCTAGACTCGTGTTGTGAAATCTTTCCTATAAGAAGTCAAGACCCCACACACTACCAGCTGGCCTGGGAAGGCCCACTTAAGGCCAGGTCCCCTGTCCCATAACAGTAGCACATGTAAACTAATAACTAAAATTCTGCGGCACACCAAAATGTGTTTTTTGCCAATCTTACAAAAAAATAGGTATAATTTTGATTCATTCACACCAGATAGGTATAGTTGGGTTGGCTGTTGTGGTTTTTTTATTTGACAGTCTAAGAAAAAAAGAGGTCAGTGCTCCTGACCTATTTATTTAGTCCAGTACTAAATGTTTCAAAAATTTTTGCAGCACACAGATTGAAAATTGCTGCTCTAGACCCAAGACTCGCCAGCAGAAAAGAAATAGCAAGCCCAAGAACCAGTCACCATTACAATGTCTCTTGGCAACGTGCCAGGAGCAGCATAGCATCCAAGGCAGGAAAGGAGCAAAGCAGGTTCGGGCAGCCTCATGTCCTTGAAGGGACTCACCTGTCGTCCGCAGTGCACAGCATATGATGATGTTCACAGAAACCTGCATGTCCCAAATTAAAGTACTATTTTCAAGACCATCGTGTAAGAAGGGGGAAAAAATCTGTCTCTAGAGACTGCTCTTCAACTCAATTACATGAGCCAACCAAGAGCATTTCCAGAAGGCCTTGCTATTTACTGTTTAGATGCAGGTAAGGTTTGGGGGAAGTAAGGGGCCAAGCATAAGGTCTTTTGCCGCCTCCCCCAACCCTGTCAAAATTTAAAGATTTAAAGACTATATACTTTAAAAGGCTCTGAGGGCTCCAAAAACATTATCCAAGCAAAATCCATTAAGGGGTCCCTTTACTTAGCTACCAATACTTCTACAGGCATAGGACAAACAATGGAAGAAAACAACAGTACTACTCCTCACAGACCACCAGGCCAAAGAAAGAAAAGGCTCATAGCATTCTATCAATCATTGCTGCTGATCAACTGAACAGAAGCCTGCACTCTAAACAAAGATCCTGGCTACTGGCTTGTCTCAGTTTCCCTTCTAAGAGCCTGCAATTTAAGTATTACTGCCCTGGCTGGTGGCACAATGGGTAAGGCGCTGGCCTGTGAGCCCAAAGGTCACTGGTTCAATTCCCAGCCAGGGCACATAACCAGGTTGCAAGCCAGGTCTCCAAGCCAGGTCCTTAGCTGGAGGCAGGTGAAAGGCAGCCATACAATGATGTTGCTCTCCCTCTCTGCCTCTCTCCCCCACCCCTCTCTCTGAAAATAATAAATAAACTCTTTAAAAAAAAAAAAAGAATTACCCACCATTAACATAATTTTTTATTATTTTTTAAAGATTATATTTATTATTTTTAGAGAGAGGGGAAGAGAGCGAGTCAGAGAGGGAGAGAGACATCAATGTATGGTTGCCTTTCACCTGCCTCCAGCTATGGACCAGGCTGGAGACCTGGTTTGCAACCTCATTATGTGTCCTGGCTGGGGAATCGAACCAGCGACCTTGGAGTTCGCAAGCCAGCACCTTATCTACTGTGCCATCATTCAGGGCACATTAACATAATTTAAATGCAATATATTCATTTACTTCACATAGGATGTACTTACAAATAGTCCTCACTTTGCACAATTGTAGTATATATGGATTCCAGGTATCACAACTTAGTATTAGTCAACCAACAACTCAGTTCAAATTCCACTCTACCTAAGACTTCCCTCTTTTCTAGTTTGCTAACATCAGCAGCAGCAGCATGAATAGATACTGAATTCTTGCAAACATATTTTTGGCATATTTGAGATAATGTGCTTTTTCTCTTTAGTCTGTTAAGAATGAACATTTCATTTATTGATATTTAAATGTCAAACCAGGTTTGCTCTCTTGGAATAAATTTAATTTCATGGTGACATATTTAAAAAAATTACCTGACATTATATATGACTTGGCTGTGAAAACCAGGCAAAATTATTTCAAAGCACTGTGAAACCAGAAAAGGACTAAATACACTGGTACAAATTAAGACCACTATGAGTTCACACTCAAGGAACATTTCAGGTAATATAAATGTCACAGGAAAATCACCTACATTTTGAGTGTTACTAAGAAACAAAGCTACTTACCTAAGTTTTACAACATCTAACATGGATATTAACAAGAACTAAAATGTCAAGAGACAGAAGACATAAGCCAAAGTTACAGCACTAATCACTTTCTGCCTTGTATTACCGTAATTTGATTACTTTATATAACTCTTATCTTTCCCACCAGACCACAAGAGGATAGATCCTAGAGGAAAAAAGACCTTTATAATACTTAAACAGTACCTAGTATAGTGCCATAATCCTAGAAAATACCAACACAATGAAAGAATAAAATGAGAAATATAAAAAGGCCTATCTAAAAGATTTTTAAAATTCACTTATTGTGATTGTAGAAGTAAATTGAACTGGTTAGTAAATATAAAAGTGAATAAAAACAAACGTGAGGGGAGAAAATGACTGTAGCTCCATACCACTGTTAGCAAACTCATCTCATGAATGCTACTTATATAGCACTAGTTGATATGAACTATTTCTAATGTGTTGAACTTCCAGCTACTATTGCCAGATAAAATTCTATACTACACAAAGATCCATATATTACTGAAAAATGATTAAAATATTCTAGACCAGGCATCTCACTGTACAACTGTAAAATCTAGGCAATTTGTAAGCAGTAATGCAAAAGTAGTACTCCTGGTAGTTTCCCTGTGCAATGTTAGAAAAAAACCAAATTTACAAAATCCAAGTAATAATGTGCTGTCTTTTGGCCTGAGACTTTAAAGCAATCTTCTCTCTCTACTGCTTTTTCTATAAGTGCCAACGTAATAAATTCTATTCCTTATGATCTTTGGGGGAAAAAAACCACTTCAACCTATCACTAGTTAGTTGTTATTAGAGATCCTAACATGTAATAACATATAATACATACAATAACATTCAGGGTTTAAGTACAGCTGTACTGATCTTTCTAAAAATAATCAAGTATGACAGTTCAACACTAATATAAATGATGATAAGCTACGATAAAAAGGCAGACAATTTCCTTGCACAGGAGCCATGTTTATCTATTCTGTATTGTTCACAATTTTAGTATATATGCTGCTGAAGTGAGCACAAAAGGCAGAGTACCAGTATCCCCCAAAACACTTATGTCTTTGAGATTAGGCCTAAGCAAGGGCATTTGCTATGGTGGTATTTTTTTGTGGTTAAGATGGAAGAAGAGAAGAAAAGAGTAGTGAAAAATTGCAGAGTCCTTCCTTCATTCTGGAAAGGCTAATCTGCAGCAATACTAACAGGTGTGAGGTTTTGCTGAAGGGCGCAATCTTCACATGCTGTTCAAATGAGGAAATGGAACTAAGAAGAAATAAAAAAATAATTAGTGTCTCTCTAATAGGGCTCATTCTACCAAGCTAATAGTTCTGAAGATCAATTTGCAAACATTAATCAACGCTAACGTGGAAACCCCTTCGCTGGAGAAGACACCAAAAATTCTACAAATAAGAAACCAGAGTTTCAATTTGGGAGGGGGTAGGGGGATCAGGAAGAAAGAATCTTCAAGGACAAAGCAGGCCTGAAGGTCTGCAAGGAAATAAAAACCAGCAGGGACCAGTATATCACAACTGGCTCTGCCCTTCTACAGCTTCCCTCCTTTTCACTGGAAGCTCGTAATTAACCAGTTGGCCTCAAATCATGTTTTCTAGTAATGGAGAAATCTTCTCCCACATTTCTTACCCTTCATCCCCAGGCTAAAAACGGAGCGCCATTGCCCTCAGAAGAGGCAAGCCAGTTACTTAAAGTACAGGCTTCAAGCCAGATGAAACCCATCCAGCAGGGTGATGTGCCACGAGCCCTCCCACAATTCTAGTGCAGGAAGAAGGAACAAGAGGAAAAGAAAATCAATCTCTTACAATAGGAAACCAATTTTCTCTGTAACACACAGCAGGATCCATTGAGCCCATTCAGAAGATAATATCATTTTGTTAAGAGAAATGTTTCTTTGTGAATGCCTTCTCTTCTTTATCATATTAAACAATAATTATTATTAAAGTTTCTTCCTGAAACAACACAGAAGGCAAAACAATGCCAGATATGACACCATTATTTAGCTGATGCCAGTGAAACCTTCAATTGAGCCAGACTTTCAGTCAAATTTGTGCAATAAATTGTGATGCATTTCCAAAAATGAGACTGGATTATGTAAGTCCACGGCACAAAGGTCTCCCGAGCTTCTGCCTTGCCAGGTGCATCACTCCCAGGTCTAAATCAAGCTGCCAGGTCTGGTGTCACATATTTTATCCACCAAAGTCAAAGCCCTCTCAATCTGTGCTTAAATATTCAGTAAAATGAGGCCTGTACCTTTTCGGGACAGATACTCTTCTAACCATACTGAGCAAAGATGACTCTTTTACCATATATTCTACTCTGCCATGAATCAGAGAACTACAATATTTATCACCTACTACTACCATAGAGAACTATGGGCAAATGAAGTTACCAGAACTATGAACAGCACAGACATTCAGACACAGCACCCAGCTGGCAAGGCAATTTCCTACTGCAGAAAGGGACCTTGGCAAGCCAGAAGCCAGGCCTACTGGAGGCAGGTCCTAGGAAACAGCCTGTCCCTTCACCCAATCTGAAATTAACATACCTAGGAATGTCTTGGCATTATTTTGTACCAGTTGTTTGCACCTGGTGAATAAGCAAGTAACCAGACTCCCACAAGTCAAGGGAGAGCCACGGACAGGTGGGCATGAGTAGGGGCCGTCTCACTCTGCAACAGTGGTTGTCACCTACAGCTGCTTGTGTCCATGGGGAATGACAGGAAACCTGAGAGGGGTGGCTTGGCCTATGAGAGTGCAGTTTTAGCTCCTGCTAAATCCCCCTGTTCTTCTAGCCATGAGAGAAACTTTCATTGTGTCTATTTGCCAACAATTTTATGTTAATCACATCATCATCCCATTGTGACAAGTACCTTTCCTGTTGCTGGCTTCTGACTAACTCCCTTAACACAAAGGATTGGCTCCACTCCAAATTTCTACAACACTTCATTAAAAAGCAAAATAAACATCATACCATTTAAGTGCCTACTATGTGCTTGGCAATTTACATATATTATTTCTAATCCCCACAACAACCAATAAAGCTGAGATTATTAGCTTCACTCAACTGAAAAGTTAAGTGCCCCCCCCCCAAAAAAAAACATACCCAAGATAACACGTCAGAGCAGAAACTCTAAAAACACCTGTCTAGCCCTAAAGCCCACTGAGTTTCTATGATCTGCCTCAGTACCGTTAAGGGCTGCCCACTGGCTTTTCCCACACATCTGGCTCCACACTCTGGCCCCCACAGGCCTGAAAAGGTCTATTAATTTCAACATGTAATGCATGCCCACCAAAGCTACCAGCTCCTGGGACTCTGTATTTGTGCCAGTTGTGAAGCTACTGTCAATCAGTTTCAAACCTAACCTTTCTCAAGTTCCAGTTTGTGATACTGAAGTGGGAAAACTGCCAACCAGGTCCTGCTTTGCCACCAGCTGGTTCCCTGGTAGGCTCTGCCAATAGTGGATACTCAAGGGAGAATGGGCAGGAATAAAAAAGGAAACTCTTTCCCATTACCATCAGTTTCCCCAAAGCAATGCTGCTTCCTTCCAGCAATGGTGGTGTGCCCCGGTAGCAGCAACTGACACAGCGTGCCATGTTCCCAACACTCCCAGAAAGTCTCCTCACACCTCCTCAGGTTCACCAGAACCAATCACTTGACAGCCCCTGCGGTGAGGTCTGGATCCCAGCTCAGAAGTTACTCCTCCAAGCTTAGAGATACTCACATCAGCTCAAAGGAAGTCTGGGCTGATGAGTCTCACTTCCAAGGGGTCCGAAATCCTATTCCCTCACTGAGACAGATGATGGTTAAAACCTCCATGTGACCATTAGGGCTCTCTTTGGGGCTTTTTAGTATTCCCATACCTGATTAGTAACCGTTTAGATTAAGTTTAAATTCAAAATGCAAGTTAACAATAAGACTTTTCAGATTTGAATCCTAATCTTAGGTTGACTGCGAAAAGAGACTACTTAGCCACCATGTATGAAAATAATCAAAACTTGTTAGCTCGGTTCTGGTCCCAACGACTAAATTCCAAACTGTATTCTTCCTCAACAAGCCCTATGACTGAACCTTTTAGTCCTCTTCTTACGTTACCTCCTATCCCTGGATATGACTGCCATCTCAGTGCTCAAACACTTTGCTTACTAAAATGCCAAACATTCAGTAAGGCCAAGGCCAAACGCCACCTCCCCCCTCAGGAAGCTGTTCTCTGTGCTCTCATCAAATATTCTCTTGTCTCTCATGGCACATTGGACCCAAGTCAGCAAATCTGCTTCTTACACCCCACAGGTGATCAGAAATTAGTTGTGGTTAAAAACAACACCTTGTCTTTTTAAATCCCATTGTTACTAAATTAATCCTCAAAACAATTCAACAAGTAAGCAAATAATATTTTCACAGGTGAAGGAAAAGAGCTCAATGTAATTTAGGCCCCTAGGTCACACCAGCAGAAAACAGCAAGGGCAAAAAATAAACTCTAATTTAACTGATTTCAAAATCCATGACTACTGGATCCTTCAATACCCTCCAACAGCCATAGCACGGAAGACTCATTTCCCTCCTTCCTAGCACCAAGCTCTTTGACCTATAGGAGTAGAGTTCCTATTCAAAAAGAAACTGGAAACCAAAGTCAGTTGCTCTGAACATTTCCTACAAAGTAGCTCCCCAGGAAGATGTGCACAAGGTGAACTTATTACCCAGAACCCCGGCCCAGGGCATCACTTCAGAGGAGAAGAATGCTAGGTGCCTCCTAACAAATGCTACTGGATACAGGTCACTGCTAATGAGAAGCCATAAGATCCTGCCACTCAGCTAATTAGAATGTTCCATCTAATAAGTCTTACAGATTTGAATGCAGACCAAGACCAGGAGGTTTACAGGGGGAAAACAAACAAAAAACTTTGAACATCTTAAAAATCCACATCATTGCCTCCATATGCCCCCAAAATAAGGTATAATCTATACCTATTTTTATCAGTACTAATCAGAATTTCTTTAAAAAGCTACAAGCAAAAATAAAACATAGGAACCACTTAATATTTCCTCCTGATCAGTTTAATTGTAATACATGGTCACTTATTCTAAGGCAGTTCTTTTCACCTTGATTTAGCTTTATTGATCTTATTTTAATCAAGAACAAATGTATAGCAAAGGATGAAGGATCAGCAAAACAAATGAAATGGGAAAACAAGAGAAAATCATTCTGGCTAAGCAAATGGTTCAGCTTCCTAACAAAACAAAACAACAAACAAACAAACAAACAAACCCTATCATGGCCACATATCAAGGCACTGGAGAAATTCAATCTTTGTGCTCTCAGCCCCCAGCACCTGTATTTCTTTAAAGGCACAAATTGCCTTTTGGTCTTTTCCAGAATGGGTTGCTGCCCAATACAGCTAAACCATTATAATTATTATAATTAAGTATGTAAACAAAACCATTATGTAGGATATTCATTACCATGGCAAAAACTGGAAAATCTCCTTAATTTACCTGTGGAAAAATTTCAGTTATTTATCGCACATTACTTATGAACTAAGATTTAGTCAAACAGGGATGGGCTCAAGTTTATACATGTATAATTTATGAATTTTTAAAAAGGTTTTCCAATGGATTTGAGTGTAACTAAGGGTTATGTTTAAGCTTCTTAACTGAATTACTATACTGACAATGAAGAGAACTGTAAATCTACCTTTCACAGTGAATCACCATGGACTATTTCCCAGCAGCAATGCACTAGCCCAACTCACAGAACCAGCAGAGGTGGAGGGAGAAACAAAGGGGTGGGCTGGGGAGGAGAGGACTGGCCTGCGCTAATGAGAAATCTTCTGGGATGAACTACAGTTTAAAAAACACTCTCATGTGCCAGCTGCTGGAGGAAATTGTCCCTGCTCTCAAGGTAAGAAGTTTGATATACAGCCCACAAAATTACAGGATTGGGAAATATATACAAGGTGCAAAGAGAGGAAAAGTCTAAAATCTTGAAAAAATCAGATATGCCGCATGAGAGGATAATATTTCAGTCAATCCTTGCCTGAAGGATGACAATTGCTACACAGGTGTACAAAAGTATGACCCATTTGAGGAGGAAGACGTAGGCAGCGGGAACTCCAAGGGGAAGGGAAAGGGAAAGGAAAAAGAGGTAGAGGAATTAGGACACCGAGGATTCAGTTTTAAGAAGGCACACATTCAAGCAGCCACTTAAATAAGGGCTGAAATGAGCCCAGTAGAGGTGGCAGCAATTTCTGCAAGAGCCCTTCCCAACAGGTTTTGGTGGGTTGAACAGTTGATAAAACATAGCTAGCTGGTGTGCACCAATCTTCCAAGAAAGAGTATTAGGCAAAAGAAGTACTGAAGTCAGGGGAAGAAGCTGGATTTTGTTCTAAAATCAAGTAAATAAATGAAAGTCATTGTTATTGGATGGTTTAATATATTAAAGGTTGGGGAGCAGAAAGTTGACATAACTTTTGTCATGTCAATATAGAAAGAGTTGATTATGAATGATTCATAAAAATCCTTCTTCCTGACCTGCTAATTACAAACTGTATGATCTGAGAACTATATATTAATCTTGAACAGGAACTTAAACTTATTCATCTCTGTAGCCCCCAGCGCCTAGTATTGAATCTGACATATGGTGCAGGCTCAATTAATGTTTGTTGAATAAAATTACTTAGTCTCTCTGGGATTCCATTTCTTTCTCAGTTAACAACAAAAAAATAAAAGTGACTGGATCTAAATGATGTTCCTTCTACTTCTAAATGTCTGTCAGTCTGTAAATATCATATAAAATGAGTCAATTCCCTACAATTCCTTGAAAATGTTCCATGTTGTAACATTCATATTCAAGCAAGAGCATTGAGAACATCAAAGTTGCACCCATGCATCTAATAATGAAACAATATGGTATTCTTGAGCTCATTCTTTGAGGTGAAAATATCTTCATTAAATTAGGTCACAGAAGGAAACAGAAGATAGATCTCTTGAGAAAATGTTTTGATGAGTGTAATTCTTCTGCCCTCCCTCCCCCCTCGAAGTAATTGTCAGTCTGCACAGATACAGGAACTACTTGGAAATCTTAAAAATATAAAAGGAACCTTTAAAGTTCATTTTTAAAAACTCAAAGGCTGTAATTCTGAAATTGTGTAAATGTCTTATGTTTTCTAGGTCTAAACTGTTTAAGTTTTAATCCAAATTGGGAGCTAGGGAGGAAGGAAAAGAAGAGCAGGGAAAAAAGAAACAAAGCCAGTTTTTCAAAAGTAGACATTAAAACATCAACGCAAATCAACCGTTTCTCAAAGCACTTAATAAATGAATAAATAATTTCCATTATCAAAAAAGCCACATACTCTGAGCTGCATGACCCCCACCCCAAGCAGGAAGGAGCATGAGGGGAGAATCATCTACCAATGACAAAAATGACTGGACACCCCCTGTACCTTTCCTCACCGCAGGACGGACCACCTGCCATGTCCACCTGTAGTGCCAACACCCACCCTGCTCCATACGGACCACCAGCAACCCTCCCACCCCCAGCCTGTAAGTGAGATCGCACAGTAACTACTAGGAGAAGTGCACTAGGAAGTGTGAACATGAGAACATCAGGAACACTGATGAGAACAAACTAACTGTGTAAAAATGGAGAAGGGAAGGAAGGGAGGAGGGAAGGAGGAAGGGAAGGAGCCACACATCCTTAAAAATCAGAAGGCGAAGTCACCCAATAATACTTTGAAAAATCAGAAATGTCAGATGGAAAAACAACTAGGAATGCCTGATGAGGCAGTGCCCTGACTAACTCACCCACCACCCACCACTCATTACCACCACCACCATCACCCTACAACCCTAACACCTCCTCCACTGGCCCCTTAAATCTTCCTAGCCTTTTCTAGACCTTCTATACAATCTGAAAAATGAAAGTTTACATATAAAATAATAGTACTATCCACCACACGTCTTCTGAACAGATAGAACATATTTAATCTATCTTAATCTGCGGGGTGCATTAATATTGCAGATTTTAGCAAATAAACTTTTTTTTAAAGATTTTATTATTTTTAGAGAGAAGGAAAGGAAGAGAGGCAGAGAGGGAGAGAGACATCAACGTATGGTTGCCTTTCACCTGCCTCCAGCCACAGCCCTAGCTGGAGACCTGGCTTGCAACCTGGTTATGTGCCCTGGCTGGGGAATCGAACTAGCAACGTTTGGGTTAGCAGGCAGATTAGCAGGCAGGCACCTTATCCACTGTACCACCAGCCAGGGCCAACTAAACTTTTTTTTGCCTGGGATCATTTTCAAAGAACATAGACTTCATCTTCAAATGATGTGTTCATACTTAATAAATCACACCACTTCATTGTATTTTCTCTACTGATCCACAAACATTTAGTTAATCAATCCAAACTCAAATCAAGTGGTACTGTTTAACATTTATTATGGAAAAAATGTTATAATTATTTGTATCATAAAAAGATCTTCTCTCTACATAGAAACTGTGTTTAGGATACAGAAATGAAGAAAACAATGATGGCTTTGCTTCTTTTTTTCACCCTGTTTTTTTCAACAGCTTTGTACAGCATTTTCAGTGATAGCATATTCCCCGCTCCCCATTCCACACTGAGGTTGTGACTTGAGAGGTACGACAGGCAGGGGCAGAGGAGTACGTAGAAAGTGTTCCAATGAGCAGATGGATGCATGACAATAACGGGATGCTGTGTACCAGAGGTGTACCCTCACAAAGTTTATGGTGGGGAAATGAAAGCAAATATGCACATTTTAGCCTATCATAAAGAGGCTTATTCAGACAACCCATATGGGTTATGAATATAACATCATATCCACTGTATCATTCCAAAATTCCTTGTAGTTTCACTCAGGTACTCATACTTTTCTTAGAAAAAATAAACAAGCAGCTGAGAAACATGCAGCAAAGGATGAAAGTGAAATCAAAAGTTGATCAAAGGAAAAGCAGAAGGAAAGAGATCTATAGTTCCGATATTGAGGAGGGAGCTGTTACCCCAAATTCAGGTTTTCCAAGGTTCAACTCTCATGCAAGTTCCCATACTAAAAACCAGCTGAACATGTGGTTAACAAAGAATGGACAGAGAAATTCTTCCAAATGAGATTTTAAGTAACTCATGCTCAGTAACCCAGGCAATTACATTTACTTATTAAACTGAACAATATTATTTTATCCATGAAGACAGTCTTAAAGAAGTCTTTAAGAAGGCAGTCTTAAAATGTTCCTAAAATTCAGTGATCAATTTAAAATAAAATTCAATACTAAGTTATATGGGTACAAAACAGACTGTACTTTACAGCTATAGATTTACCAAACCTAGCTTCAAAATTTCAAGTTGTAATGTAGTAAAACTTTAGGCCCTGAAATATAATCAAAGAAGGAAAACAAAAGGAAAAAACTAATGATATCAACAAATCACACAAAAGGAGTATGCTCCAGGCAATGTTCTGAAAATGTCCCTCACATTTTTTTAAAGCATCTTTTCCAATACAAGTAGGTGTGAAGGTAGAAAAAGATACTGTTTATATTTTCTTCTGTACATGCTTAGAAAGCAAAAGGCATACAGAGGTCACAGGACTAAATAAACATGCTGCGTAGCATGGGCTATTAAGGAAGCCAGATCTTCTGTAAGCTCAGACAACTTAAATTCAATGATCTGTGCCAAGAGTCAGATAATAGAAAAATTTAAGTATCCAATACATATTGTCCTTACACACTATCCTGTCAGCCACCATTAAATACCATTTTGCTAGCCTATAAAATTGATATTTTATATCTAGGGATACACAATAAATAACTCTGAAAAAGCATTCAAGGCATTGGACACACAGTTGAGGTTTTGCAAATAAACATTAAAAG
This sequence comes from Noctilio leporinus, assembly GCA_004026585.1. Classification (NCBI taxonomy): domain Eukaryota; kingdom Metazoa; phylum Chordata; class Mammalia; order Chiroptera; family Noctilionidae; genus Noctilio; species Noctilio leporinus. The sequence goes on along the minus strand of PVIW01000899.1, from coordinate 26,176 downwards.
TCAATTAAACTGTAAGAATGCTAACTAAATTTCATGACTATCGAACATCAAGCAATTACAGTCACCCAAAAAAGATACTGAATTGTTAAATTACTTTTAGGCCAAAAGGCTTAGATGGCTCAAGTTCCCCAGTGGCCACCACGGATGATGGTATTTCTTAAAGAATGTCATCTCACCCCTAATAAACTTCTATAAAGAATTTTCTTTCTTCCTTCTCTAAATAGCAGGGGTCAGCATTCACAATATGAACTGATATCACTTCTATCTCTGGGTAATGAGGAATCTACTCAAGAAAACTCAAGTTGTCATTAAACAATCTTGGAGGAAGACTTCATGTCTTACCCTTTTTCTTTGTGCTGTTCATCTTCCAATTAATTTCTATGTTGACCAACCCTTTTCCCCCTTCCACTGGTTAATTAAAATGCTCCCTTGTAAGTCAGTGCCCTTTTCATGATTACCAAGTTTCAGTTCTTTCTGCTCTCATGCTACTCCTGCCTTACTTAAAAACTATTTTTCTAATATTCCATATTTCCAGCCTCTCTACCATTTTACTCCCACATAAATGGTTCAAAAGAGGTACACACACACACACACACACACACACACACACATCCTTGTTTTAAAATTCTCGGGCATCCTGCTGGCTGGTAGCACAGTGGATAAGGCGCCGGCCTGTGAACCCAAAGGTCGCAGGTTCGATTCCCCAGCTGGGGCCCATAACCAGGTTGCAAACCAGGTCTCCAGCCAGGTCTGTGGCTGGAGGCAGGTGAAACACAACCATACATTGATGTCTCTTTCCCTCTCTGCCTCTCTCCCTTCCCCTCTTTCTAAAAATAATGAAATAAAATCTTTAAAAAAACAAAACAAAAACTCTCGGGCAACTAGAATTAGGAAAGACACTCTTCTTTTTCGCAAGTTTCAAACTGAAAGATGATTTCAAGTTTTCCAAAGTGGGGACAAGAGATAAGCGGTTGGAAAGAATGGAAGGTTCAAAAAGGAGGTAATGCTGGACACGGAGCCAGGGACAGATCCATGGTCAGAGCACATACAAGTTTTAACATATTATTCCTTGGGCCCAGCATTATTTAGCAGGCAGGGATGTTAACCTGTGGAATACAGAAACAAAGAAAACTTTTAAGGGGAGTGGTGTAATCTAAATTTGACAGGGACAAAATGAGCAGCAATGTGAAACAATAAATTGAGAGGAGTGATATTTGAAACAGGGAGCCAAAAAGCTTGTGCAGTGAGACAAAAGGCAGCCTTCAAGAGTAACTGTGTGTGTGCTGGGGGCAGGGGGAGGGGTGCAGATTCAGAGATAACTTTCCAAAGCTTAAATCAGTCACTACATATAAAGCACTTGAGTCACCACAGTATGACCCATGTTTTGTTTTTTCACTTTGTTTTCTTTATGCAGAGGAATACCCATTTAGATCAGTTACATTAAGCTGTACCATACCCAAGAATCCAAAGGTTTCAATTTAACATTTCCTATTGATACAACAAAAACATCAAAATAAAATCACTGGTGTACATTTCCCACCTTAATGAACACTAGTATCTAAACCCAAACATAAGTAAAGTATAACTAAATGAGGGAAAAGTTAAGAAGTCCTCAAAGTAGAGCATGAAAAAGATCTGGGTACAGCAGGTGCTTGCTCAATCAATACTTGATGATGGAACAGAAATTTCTCCTATAAAATGTCACCTGAAGGAAGAGTTAATGAGCAGTTCAGGCTCAAGTCCAAGTATAGTTGGTCCCTGACTTACAATGGTTCAGCTTAAATTTTTCAACTTTATGATGGTGAGAAATCTATATGTGTTTAGTGAAAACTGTACTTTGAAATTTTATCTTTTGGGGGGCTAATAATGTATATGTACATGAATATTCTCATGACACTGGGCCTTATAAAATAGGCTTTGTGTCAGGTGATTTGCCCAAATGTAGGCTACTGTAAGTGTTTTAAGCACGTTTTAGGCCAAGCTATGATGTTTCATAGGTTGGTATTGTTAAATGCATTTTCCACTTGCGATATTTTCAACTGACAATGGGCTTGAGCTCATCGAGACGTAAACCCGTCTTAAGTCAAGAAGCTGCTACTGTAAGAGTGCCCAGGAACACACAAGTATAATTGGTCTATTACCATTTCCTTTACTTTTGGCCACCTTAACTATCGATGTGTTAAGAGCACTCAATCTCTCTAATAAGTACAAGCATATAAAAACTAAAAATGGAAGGAAATCCACCCCCATGTGACACCACACAACTGTTACATCACAAAGCTGTTGTTAGTCTATTAACACAAAGTTCACCAGGGCAAAACGACAATCACAGCATTCTGCTGATCACTGTCTACTGACCATATCTTGTCAATCAATGGAGATATGAAGCCTATTCCTTTGGGAAAAAATTGTTCATATCTAATACAACTTTTTCAATCTAGAAAGGCTGAAGTAGATGGAATAGATATATTAAAGAGGTTAGGTAACAGCTGTCAAGACTTTACTCCTGTAATAGCAGGCACATCTGCTTCAACATCTGCTGGAAAAAGAACCCATAGCTCTACATATCCAAAGGAAAAGGGGTGCCACACTGAATAGTGACTCATGCATGCCTCACAAGGGGATGCAATTAAGAACCCTTTAAAGGAAATATAGGCAGAATTGACTGCCCTTCCCAACTTTCTATGAGCATATATTTACAAGTCCCCATCCTCCTACAATATATTTGATAAATTAAAGAGGAAATCTCTGACCATGTACATTACTGCAACACCCCAATGGGTCTCTTGGCAAAATAGAAAAACCTAGTCAAGAAAAGGAAGTTAACGCCCCATCTGCTGGGCAGTTCGACTTCTCAGCACTTCCATAGCAAATAAACGTACACCAGTTGAAATGTATACATACCATGTTCAGTCCAGGCCACTGAACATGGTCACCGGCAGTCCTCAGAGGTGGGGCAGATGCTCCATGCTCCCCCTGCTAGACAGAATGATCAGACACACTAGTGTACACAGTCCATAATCTCACACAGAAGTCTACTGGCCTGGTTTGCCAAGGAGTAGTGTTCCAAGTGACGTTTGTTACTTTTTCTAGCTTCTATACAACTTTAAAGACTGAATAGGCTGACGGAATTATGATTCTCTTGCCAAATTAAAAATGATTACTTTGTACAACAGCCAATTAAGTTCTATTTTCAGCAAACTAACAACCCATATTTGCCCCCAAAGGATTGGAACCTACGACAGAATGAGGTTTGAATAGAAAAATAAGCTCTCTGAGTAGTTTAAAAGACTGACTTAACCTCAAAGGAATGGCACATCTCATCTGAAGACCAATATCTTCTTTGGGTCCCTGGCAAGAGAGCGTAGGCCAGTGTTAGAATGTAGGGCCCCAGGACTGGTTTTCAAAATTACATACAAAGATCACAGAAACCACTATTCTTAACTTCTTAAACTAACTTCCTTTTACCTGCCCGTGGAAAACAACCAGGCCTGGATGGTACTCATCCTCATAACAACCACAAGGAGGTCAGAGTGTCTGAATTAATCTTTCTGGCCTAGGATAGGCAATTATGAAACAACAGGAAATCTGACAGATAAATAAGGTACTGGACTAAGAACAATTACTGAAGATCCTGCCAGGCAGGGTATAAAACTATTCTCTACCTCCTTTGTAAGAGGCAGCCTCAAGCAGGATCACAGATGGCAGGATCACAGATATTGCAGCTTGATCACAAAGATACTGAAAGGAACTGGCCACAGTTATATAAGACAACCAGTATATGATCTAGGTAAAAGTTTTGTGGGAATTTCTCAAGCTGAAAATGAAAATCTAGACAAGGTTCTACAAACAACTCCCTAATTTCAGTATCTTGGGCTTCCCCTCTATGAAATGATTATTGTGAATAATCCAGGTAATCATTATCATGTATTGTACAATTACAAATCTGAACATCCTCTAGAATAGTTTTATTATTGAAATGAATTTTACTACAATTGCTTTTACTTTAAATATTAATATGAGCATGAAAACCTCTATCAAATATACAAGGTCTATCCTAAAAGTATCGAGCCAACGTCAATATAAATTAAACAGTATGTGCAGACGATACTGTGGGGACAAACCTTGTATAAGCATTTGGTTGATTTGTTCTAAGGCAAGCCAAAAGTCATTCCTGGGATGAAAAGTGGGACTTACAAAATCAAACCAAGAAATAGGGTTCAGACTCTGATTTCTATTCTAACTGAAGGGTCAAAAAAAAGCAGAAAAATTATTAACTGCTATTATCTCTCTCCCTGCAACTTGTCACATAGCTGGTATGAGTTAGCACTTATAAAGGAAAGTCAGTACTATAAACAATAAACCAGTTTCCATTTTTCTCAATGAATTCTATAGCTCAGTTATATCAATTAGTATAACAAAAGAGAAAAAAAAGCAGGGTCCTTGTCACAAGGTATAGGCAAGCTCCAACAGGAACCAGCTACTTCACTTGTAATAAACGTATGGGGGAAAAATCAGTGCAAATGTATTATACCTCTGGTTAGTCAATCCCATTATTTCCATGAACTATCAACTAACCATAGAATTACAGAGCCTGTAGGTTGGATGAGAACTTAAAAGTCTACAACTATTTCTCCCTCTCTGCCTCTCTCCCTTCCTCGCTCTCTCTGGAAATAATAATAAATAAAGTATTTTTTTTTTAAAGTCTACAACTAGCCTCTTATGTATTGACAGGTCCACTTCACAACATTCCTACCATATGGTTATTCAGTACATGTGTTAAGTGTCTGCAATGAAAGGAAACTATCATTTCCTGGGGCAGCCCACTCTATCACTGAACACCTTTCTTAGAAAGTTCTTTTCTCATATTCAGTTGATATACGTTTCCCTATAACTGGTCTTAGTTGTACTTTGTGTCCAACAGAACAAACCCTGGTAAACTTTCTCACTAACTAGGCAGCATTACAGTTTCTCTGCATTTCAGCTTGAAGCAGAGGTAATAAAACTTGGGAGTGTTCTGTAGTTTAGTAAGAATCTAAATGCTGTGGAACCATAAAGAACTCAGTTTTCAGCCACAGGGCAGCTTAAACTACTAAATGCCAGTGCATTCTGAAACCCATTCTTCATGAACTGGACTACCTATGCTCTAGTCTTCTAAAATAACCAAACTGAATAAAAAGAAATCTAAAACTAAGAACTTCTTCTTCTCATTGTCTAATCTGCCTCTTAAGGCACTGAAACAGTTCTAGCAAAAGAGGTAAGAAAGACCAATGGCTTTGATGGGGAATAGGTGAGTGGGGAGGGGGAGAGAGAGGAGCAAAAAGGGGATGGATGTAATACAACAACAATAAAATTAAGTTTAAAAAAAAAGAAAGAAAGAAAGGCCAATGGTGTCATCATGACTAGTGAATTAAACCCTAAACAAAACAACACCAGAACAAGCTTTCCTTGTGTGAAGAAGAAAAATAACAAAAGAATCCATCTTTGAAGAGGCAGGTGATTCGAAGAGCCCATTTGAGATGTCAAAGAAAACAAATACAACAATGCTCAAATTATTCCCACTGGGATTCATACTATTCCCTTGGACAAGTTAGTCTTACTAGGCTCCAAATGATATTTTTAATATCAAGATGCTGGACCTATGCACTTTAGAAAACTAAAATTTTGCTACTCCATTGTTCTAGTTTGTGGGGAAAAAATCTGACTCAGAAACCCATTCCTCCAAAGAATATGACTATTCACTATTGGATGAAATAATCCTGTTGTTTCGTATTTTATCTTGCCTAGATTTCACCGGTGGAAGCTACCACACTTTAATCCGTGTGATCTGAAAGTAACTGTGAAACATCAAACACCAAAATTACCACAACATGATTCAGCCTCTGTTCTGATGGTTTTCAAATGCGTATATTACATGCTGTTGAGTTTGCTCGGACTCCTGCCACCCTATGAATGAGTGGTGTCTACAACATCCTGTCTTCAATAGCCCTGGCTCAGCTCCTACAGGCTCATGCCAATGGCTTCTCTCATAGTGTCAGTCCACCTCATATTTGGTCTTCCTCTTTTCCTTCTGCCTTCTGTTTTTCTCAGCATAACTGTCATTTCCACCCATTGCACTAGACTAGGAACCACTTATAACTGTCATTTCCAAAGGCCCCTGCCTTCTCCTGATGTGCCAAAGTAGAACAGCTTCTATTCTGTCATTTTTGCCTTCAGCAACACTTTACGTTTATTTTTCTCTATGATTCACTTGTTCATCTTTCTGAAGGTCCAGGATATCCTTAAGAGCTTTCCTCCAAGGCCACAGTGCAAATGAATTAAAAATTTTTCCCTTATTAGCCTTATGTATATATGTAACTGGGAATACAAAGGTATGGATAATCTCAGCCCTGATCTCCAATGACACATCTTTGTTCCTGATTATCTTTCTTAATTCTTCCATTGCTGCCTTTTCAAGTCTCAGACTTCTCTCCTTGGGTACAGTCTCCATTTGAGTTGATGACTGAACCAAGGTAAGCAAAATCTCACCTTGTAATTTCAATGTCTTTGTTGTCAATGTTAAGTTGCATGGTTCTTCTGTAATCATGATTCTCCTCTTTTTGACATTAAAATGCAGTCCTGCTTTGGCATTTTTCTTCTTTCACTTTCATCAGAAGTCATTTCAAATTGCTGCTACCTTTTGCCATTAAGAATGGTGTCACCTGGCCCTGGCTGGTAGCACAGTGGTTAAGGCGCCGGCTTACGAACCCAAAGGTCGCAGGTTCGATTCCCCAGCCAGGGCACATAACCAGATTGCAAACCAGGTCTCCAGTCAGGTCTGTGGCTGGAGGCAGGTGAAACGCAACCATACATTGATGTCTCTCTCCCTCTCTGCCTCTCTCCCTTCCCCTCTTTCTAAAAATAATGAAATAAAATCTAAAAAAAAAAAAAAAGAATGGTGTCACCCGTATCTTAAGTTACTGATATTTCTTCCACCGACTTTCACCCAAGTTGAGTTGAGCCCAGTTTTTCGTATATTATGTTCTACGTACAGATTAGGCAAATAGGGAGATAAAATGCACCCATGTCTTACACCTTTGACTATAGGAAACCATTCTGTCTTTATATTCTGTCCTGATGGTGGCCTCCTGTCCACAGTTCAATTTATGTATCAGGACATTCAAGTGCTGAAGCATACCCATTTCCTTCAGAGGAACCTATAACTTTTCATGGAATGTGGGGGACCCCCAACCCGCAGAGATCCCTTGGTCCCACAGATGAAATGAAGACTTCCCAGGCAGCTTGTGCTAGGGAAAAGAAGGCTGGCAAGTGTCTGACAGCCAAATGCCTCAACTGCCTTCCTCCAAGGTCTTTTATTGAGTTCAATAAGCCCAAGGGCATACAGAATGCACATAAAGCTCATCAATCAATGTTAAACAATGCTAATTACAGGAAAATGGATGTTATTCAGGAATAACAAGTGCAGGAGTACTAAGATCTTCCTCACGTCAGGGTGTGTTCATTTAAATTTAAAATTAAAACCTCTGCTGCTGGCACAACAGAGCAATTAAGTGAGGTAAAAGAACAGGGCAAGCTTCAAAGGTCATATGGAATGTTCTTATGGCCAGATTCCCACCAGAGCCCCTGGCTACAGCACTGAAGGCCTGTATGCATCCAGCTTTCCCAGCCTTCTGGGCAGGTGTTACAGGCTAGGCCTGGCCTGAGAGGGGCTCCATGCCCCGACACCTCCCCAGAGTGACCCTGACAGTACCATGCAGTCAGTAACTTTACTGTAGTCTATAAAACATACATTAACCTTCTTAGGAAATTCTTTGAAGCATGCATTCCAGTACCCAACAAATGTACGCAATTAGATCTCAAGTGGTTTTTCCATTTCTACATTTAGTATTTTCCAGTAACTAGCAGCAATTTCTGAACTTGCCATTGCTTCAAGGCAGAAACAAATGTCTTCATCCAGTCAAATAAAGTAAGTGTTCATGACCTACAAGGAACCTTGATGAATATGCTGGAGATGTAAACATGATTCAAATATGAAATCTACCAGAGACGAGCCATGTGCCTACAATGAAAAATAGAAAATGGTAACATAAAACAACATATGGATCAACAGCTCACCAGGAAAGACCACTTCTCTCAGATACAAAAATCTGAGGCAACTTCATGGAGATGATTTTCTCTGCCTGAATACTGAAGACTAGGCAGTATATATGTAAGGACAAAGAATAATCAGGCTGGAGGCAGATTTTTTTTTAATATGAAGGAAGCATGAAGCATGTATGAAAAACCATAAACCAATCTGTCGAAGTTGTGCTGTCCTGCTCAAATGGGTACACCATTGCCATCCTGGACAGGTCCAATCTGTAGTAGGCAACACTGTTCCATCTAGCACTTTTGGGCCCCACCACTATTAAAAATGTCCCCCAGTGACATACACAAAAAAAGTCCACACATATTTCTAGACCCTCTCCCCTCTAAGAACCATTCTAAAAGCAAATAGTATGCACAGAATATCATAGCAAATCAGCCTGGAAGCTTAGGCCACATCATGGGACCTTACATCTGTAGCCTTTTTCTCTAGGAGATGGTAAGCTTTAAAAGTGCTACCTGGCAAAATCAGAGGTGTATTTTAGAGAGTAATGTAGCAGTCATGCAGAGAGCTGCGTTAGAGGTGGGGAGCAACTGGAGATGAGGATGCCAGTTAGGAGACTACCACAGTGATATACAGGAAAGACTTAATTAGGAACGGAAATATGTAAAAGGTGCTCTGTTCAATGTAGCACAATATCCAAAACAATTATAAATTACTCCAATAAGCATGTTGTTCCTAGCTTCCATGATTTACTCTGCAGTGTAATGTTGCTACTGTTCATGTCAGAGAAAGGACAGATTCCTTTGTGCTGTAGCAATTCCCCCCACAGTGCAAAGCTGAGCTAGGGAAATTTTGTACGCAAGTATGCAGGTGGGTACCCTGCCTTATTACACATAGAGTAATTAGGAAGCGCATTATTTGTTAAGTCATTAGCATAACAAATCAACTTAAAATGACACTTAAGAATAGGCCATTCAAAATGAAAGCCAAGATCATTAGTACATGTAAGTCAAGAGGAAAAATCCATCAGACCTGAAAGAAGTCAATGCTGTAAGCTAGGTGAAGTGGATACACAATAACAAATGAAAAGCCACTCTTTAGGCTCCTTCTTATTAAGGGGATCAAAGTTGAGTCAGAGCTGCTAAATAAGCTTGACTGACAATAATAATAAATAACTACATAGCATATGAATGCCTAATATGCATAGGCTACATGTGAGACCAATTAATATTCACAAAGCCTAAGATTTCAATGTCATTTTACAGATAAGGAAACCAGAGCTCAAAGATGTTAAATAACTCATCTAAAGTTAGTCACTACTAAGGCATAGAAACAACTGAAACCCAGGTCAATCTGATTACAAACTGTCCACTTTTGACAATGCTCAATTAAGAAAGGAACAATGACAAGGCAGGTGATTTAAAGACACAGGTAAATGGAACTAGCAAGAGGATAGAAAACATGACCAGTCAGTTAAGAAACTCTACATGGAGGGTAAGGGCAGAATGAAACATTAAGTGTAAACTTCTAAGAAAGCCCAACAGAGCCACTAGACTGAGCTAAGAGTGGCTGCAAGGAATAGAGTGCCATATTTTAGCGAATGTTTGAGGGTACAGGTAATGGACAACGAGAAGTGTCTTTCTTCCTCACTCATGAAAGGTATGAAGGCTCATAATATGCTTTGCTCTAGTCAAAAATGTCTCTATACTATAGTATAAAAATCTCAAAATCAATTGATTTTTTTGTAAGCTGACAAATATATTGGGTGTCCCCTTTTAACACTTCAAAATTCATTCTACTCTGGAATACAACATATACCATGGTTATGTGCTTTTGAAATAAAGAAGGTAATATTTAATCTCATCCGCATTAGCTAGCTTTTCACTAGTGCCCATTCCCAACTCCATCCCCGAATACGAACAGCCTAACTTACTCTTCCATTTTACCCCAGTAAGCAGGAAGACCAGAGTCTGTACTATGATGTTAAAAGAATCTTGCTTCTGAAGCAGCTTTACCTACTGAATCTTCCCTGAATTTGAGTAACTTCATCAACTCTTCCTCAATTTCTGTCAAGTTCAACCCCTTCTGCCATCTGAAGGTCTCCTTCTCTTTACAGGCATTTGTTCCCAGTTGTTACGGGGAAGTGGGTAGTTAAGGGGCACAGTGAGGGCCTTGATCATAAGACAATGCTGAAACAATTGTGACTGGCTCACTGGATATAACCTCTTAACTTTCGTTGTAAAATTGACTACTTGTGAACAAGGATAAAAGGGCTCTAGTGGCTAAAAGTTAGGAGGTGAATATGTAGACAACTATAGAAGAAATGTATCACATTTGTGTGTGTGTGACCACAGAAGGGGAATGTGCCTTCCCTGAACCCACAGATCCCAAAGGGTAAAGGCCTTCTGACTACAGAAACCAGTGGCAGCTGGGGCGGTGGAAGAAACAGCTGGTCTCTCAGAGGAGTCCATTTGAAGGACCTGCACAGTCCCACCACCAGAGCCACAGTTAGAAGGGCGCCAGTTGCATGTGAGAAGAGGGCGAAGTGACTGGAAACAGGGTGAGTGCCAAGCAAACCTCCAGAAGTCATTCAATAGCACCACCCCCTTTCTAACACCTCACCCACATACAGATCCACAAAGTGGGGAAGAAGGTTGCCCTGCCCTGGTGATTACCTAAGAATCTGCCCCACATTAAACAACTAAAACAGGAACAGAATCATAGATATAGAGATCATATGGAGGGTTATGAGCAGGGAGGGGAAGTGGGAGAATGGGGAAAGAGGTACAGGGATTAAGAAGCATAACTGGTAGGTACAAAACAGGGAGAAATAACAGAGAAAACAGAGAAGCCAAGGAACTTTTATATATGATCCATGGACATGATCTAAGGGGTAAGGGGTGGGGTGTGCTGCTGGAGGGAATGGGGTATGGTATAGAGTGGGGCAAAGGGGTAAAATTGGGACAACTAATAGCTTAGTCAATAAAATAACCTTTAAAATATCCGTTCATTATATAGACCAGTACATTTCTATTATGTAGCCATATTTCTCTCATAATGACACAGATTATCCTAACTATGTTCAGTCTCCTATGAAAAATATTTCCAGTTTCAAAGGGAAAGCAAACTGTATGGCAACATCAGCATCAACAGTATCTTGTTCATACTGGAAGGTCAGTGGGTTAAATAAAGACCTAAGTGCTTAAAATCATGAAACCTGTGCTTTGTAAATACCATCAACTTTTTCAGACTGTTTTTTATCTTGAATAAATATGGTTTTCTAGCTACTCATATTGCACTGTAATTCTACACTATGGTCAGACTCAAAATAGTGTATGCACCAGACAATCATTTTTTTTTTTTCCATCAAACTTAGGTTATTTACCAGCAACATTACCTTGGTAAAGTTTACTGAACTATCTGTGCCTCAGTTTCCTCATCTGTCACTGGAAAGAACAAATCTGTAACATAGGTTATGTACTTAGCAGTCTTATGAACCACCAACAAATATGTGTTATTGCTATTAAAACAACAAACCACTTGTGAGTCCTAAGGTGTAGCAACTAGAATCTGTGGAAATACATCTGTGCATTGTACCTGTATATTCATATATAAATGACAAAAATTAACAATGAAACCAACACCTGAGGCATTTCAGACAGATCTTTTTATACTTCATGGAATATCTACCAATGTCTGTGTTAAAGCCAATTTTCCTTTTCAGAAATGATTAAACTTCTGCACTAAAACCAACACAAGTGTTTTGCCACCAGGGAGTTCTTGATGTACAGTTAAGACCTCCAGAGTAACTGTTTCAAAGAAGCAGCTTGTCAAATGAAAAACTAGGGTCTGAACAAGTAGTTTTCAAAGAGATGATCTGAGCTGGGCTGAAATGAGTAGGGCTATTAATCAAGAGAGCTGGTTTCTGATAAGAAATTTACTTGTCTCACCAGAAATTGCAGTAAACTTCCAGTTGGATCCCATAACTAAGCATTAAACAAATAAATGGGGGACAGAATGAAGAAAGATTTAAGAAAAAGTCAAGTCTAGCTGTGGAAAGATAAATTTATGACATAAAATGACAAATGTCCTAGAATTAAAAAAATGAAGTTTAAGATAATTTACATGTATTTTAAAAACCCATACATAAAAAAATTGTAAAATCCACCTAACAGCCACACAATACATGAATGCATCTTCTATTTTAAAAGTAATTAAAGGAGATGGGGGATTTACAAAAAGGGAAATAAAGTATGGTAAAGTTCGTAAAAGATGAACATTCTTAGTAGCAATATTATATGCAGATAAAGACAATCCTAAGGTGTCCTGTTAATCTAGGAAATTAACAAAAATAGCGACAAAACAAAACTCAGTTATATGTAGGAAAATTTAAATATTTATGAATGTGATACAGGGAGATCAGCTCACTGGAGAGGAGGAAGAAAAGGCCATAGGAGGAGGTTGCCCTACGTCGGGATTGGCTGAGAAGCAGAAAACCTCCAGGATACATGGAGTTATGGGCTAGAAGATTTGAAATAAAGGAAGGGCTCTGGGTCTCTCAGGCAGGTGGACTGGCTCTTTCTCTCTTCCTTGAGGATGCCTAGATGATGCTGCCACAGCTGCCTGCATTTCCCAATGGATGGTATTTTGGATGGAAAGGAACTCCGGGTGCAGCCTAGAATCAGGCTGGCCTGGCAGATGGTGGCAGGGTTATTCTTTGGCTGCTCTAGAGGGGGTGCACTCTGAAGCCAAAAAACCTGCCATGCTTCTAAACTTGTGTAGCATTTTAATCTTATGTTTTAGTTTGTAAACTAGCCCTATAGATATAAGATAATTAAAACTAACAGCCTTGGCTGATGGCACACTGAATAAGGTGCCTGCGGACCCAAAGATCACTGGTTTGATTCCCAGTCAGGGCACATAACCAGATTGCAAGCCAGGTCTCCAGCCAGGTCCGTAGCTGGAGGCAGGTGAAAGGCAACCATACATTGATGTCTCTCTCCCTCTCTGCCTCTCTCCCTTCCTCTCTCTCTAAAAATAATAAAACCTTAAAAAAAATAACAGAAATGATAGAACTCAGGCATTAAACAGTTTAGACAACTGATGGGCTTAAGCAATTAAAGCTTTAACTAAAGAGTTAGAGAGTGTATGTAGACTTAATTGATAGGTTTAAGTGACTAATGCATGTGGAAAGCTGTTATTCCAAAATTGTGAAGCTTTTGAATAAAGATTTCTTTCCTTTTCCACCAAACTTTTGCCTCTGGAATTTTGCCTTAGAGGGAGGTAGTGGGCAGCAGGGCCCCACTAGCTGTTTGGTAACAGATGCAATTGTGAAAATTAGCTTATTACCCTTTGGTCTGTATATCCACTCTAAATAGGAAAAAAAGTAAATTGATGCTATTAAGAAAAACTGAAATCTGGGTTAATGGAAAATTAGAAAATAGTATATTCGCACACTAGAATATATGCGTGTGTGTGTGTGTGTTTAAAATCAAAAGTGCCACAATTAAAGAAAAATGTGAGACTTCTATTTCCAACCACAACAGACAATGAACAAATCCACCCTTCTGCCTAAAACAGTCAAAAAGGCATCTTTGTTAAGATACTAGATAACAGGCAACAAAGGAAAATGGTCCCTAAGAGACAGAAAAAAAGTAAGCCCTATAATTGCCCCAGCTTATTGCCTTGAGTTTTTAGAAAATGGATGAGGGTCTGGGGAAACCCAGGCAAGTAGAGTTCCAAGGAGGAGAAAGTGGCACAGAGCGAGAGCCTGAGATCTGCTTAGGGTTCCCCTTGGGCAGGGTACTGAGCTGCATAGGGAGTGTGCTCAAAATATCAAGCACCTGAGACCGGGGGAAGAGCCGTGGGAAAGCATTAGAAGGGACAGTGTCCACCTCTCCTCTCCTGACCCAACTATTCCACTCCAGGGTATTTACCCATACAAAAAACTGTACAGATATGTTCACAGAATCTTTATATGTCCAAAAGTCAAAAACTGGAAGCAACTAAAAACAATGGAAAGACCACCAACAGGAAAATGGATAAACAAACCATGGTATGGCCATACAATGAAATGCTACAAGCAATAAAAGGGAGTGAACTATTCATATACACGCTCCCATGAACGAATCTCTAAATAACTGTGTTGAGATTAAAAAAAAAAAAAAAAAAAGGCTGGATTAAAAAGGTACATGAATATGTATGATTGATTCCATTTAAATGAAATTCTACAAAATGCAAATTAACCTATAGTGACAGAAAGCAGGTCAGTGGTTGGGGGCGTGTGGGAAGGGAAGAAGGGAAGGAATACAAGGGCGCAAGGAAATGCTTGATGACAGCGAGTACGTGCACTTTGGTTATTGTAGTGACGGTTTCACAGGCAAGTATACACATGTTTCAAAGTTTACCAAATTGTACACTTTAATTATATGCAGCTTTCCTGCATATGCATTATGTCCCAATAAAGCTGTTTGTAAAAACTGGGAAGAAAAAGTGGTTGCATGAACAGTTTTAAATATCAGAATACAAAATAACAAACACATTAGCCATAATCATCAAAAGTTTATAGAGAGGTCTGTCTACATAAAAACTAGTTTGTTCAGGTCTTTGGGGTTTTCGCTTAATTGACTTCTTTTAAAATTTAATCCCACTGAGTTAATTTAATCTCAAGAGCCATTCTTACTCTCTAGAAACAAGATCTGGGAAACAGTTTGCTCATAATCATATGAAAAGGTCACATGAAAGAAACACACCTCACAACTCATAAGATGCCTCTCTCTCTGCTGTACATTCATTACATTACTCAAGTTTCGCCAGTGCTAATATAAGAGAATACAGTTGGAATAATAACAAAATGCTTGGAAAACAGCTGCTGTGGCAGAGCTGTAAGCAGAGCAAGTAGAAAATGTTTCCTAATTTCACCAGGGTAGTCAGACTACTCCCACAGTGAAGCATGAAGGGAAACCTTGTACACAGGAAACACAATGTTGGAAATCATCCCACTCTCACAATTTTCAGAAATGTCAATTCTTTTAAGATTGATTGAAGCATTCAAAACAACATTTTGAAAGTCCAAATTAACATGACTTGCCAGAAATGATGTTCACTTTAAAAATGTGTATACGGTTCATTTTTTGTTATTATTTTTTTAAGTTGTTCTTAATGTAAAATGTAAACAAGGGTGGAAGATCTCCACAGGTATTAGTTTCCTAGGGCTACCATAAAACATTACCACAAACGGGTGGCTTAAAAGAGCACAAATTTATTCTGTCACGGTTCAGGGTGCCAGCCCAAAATTAAGGTGGTGGCTGGGCCAGGCTCTTACATAAGGCTCAAGGGAAGAACCCTCCCTAGTCTCCTCCTAGTCCCTGGTGATTGCCAGGGGTCCTTCCCAGTGCTTGCCTTGCAGCGTGTCACTCCAATCTCGTCTGTAGTCACATGGCTAGCTTCTTTCGTGTGTGTTGCTGTTCTACCCACTTCTTAGGAGGACACCAGTCCTTGGATTTAGGGCCCAGCCTAATCTGGTATGACCTCATCTTAAATTGACTATATCTGCAAAGACTCTAGTTCCAAATAGTATCATATTCACTGATACTCAGCATTAGAACATTAACAATACCAGGAGGTGGGGAGAGCACAAAATTTAAACCGCAATAGGAAGCAAATATCTAACATAGTAAAATTTGCGTTTAAAAAAAGGCAGTAATGAGGGAGTGCAAGATTTCACTTAATGTAACAAAAAAGATCTTCACTTCTAAATATATACTTGACCGTCTCACTCTGATTCAAAACTTCAAAATGGTTGGTAAAAAAGTAAAAATCAATTATTTTGTTTTTTTCTAATTTCATATTTATGTTTGCAACACACATTCCTATTATTTCATCCATAACTACTTTTGATTAATAGTAAGAACTTCATTCTGAAATATACTGCTTGAATTTTGGGGTCTAAGACAGTACTTTTATAACCAAAAAGAAAAAAAGTAAATGAACTTTTTTTTAAGTCAGAAGTACATTTGCTTCTAAGAGGGTATCAATCTTATTCTTGGAAGCCACCATCATTATAAAAATGCTTTATAGCTCTGGCTGGTGGCACAGTGGATACGGTGCCAGTCTGTGAACCCAAAGGTCACTGGTTCGATTCCCCAGCCAGGGCACATAACCAACCAGGTTGCAAGCCAGGTCTAAAGCCAGATCTGTGGCTGGAGGCAGGTGAAAGGCAACCATACATTGCTGTCTCTCTCCCTCTCTGCCTCTCTCCCTTCCTCTCTCTCTAAAAGTAATAAATAAAATCTTTTTTAAAAAAGTGCTTTATGATCTTATATATTAAGCATGTGTTTATATACACACTTATTTACACATATGCATAACACTACCATCAGAATATACTTAGCCCTGGGCAAAGACCAATGGAATAAGCTTCGCATAATTCAGAACATGAAAATGATTCCTATTCCATGATTTTCCAAAGGAAAAGGTTTCATTGCTCTATAGTGAAATACATGTAATTAATTGACAGTAAGTAATTAGACCTATTATATCACTAAGGAAAAAACTGAAGACAAATTGAGTGAGATTCAAATGACCTCTCAGAGATGGACAGATGACTGACGGTTCATTCAGTTATCAAAGCAAATGTATCAAATTAATGTTCTGGTTCATACCATTTGCTTACCAGACAGTGCCTGGAGATGTCTGTTTAGAATTTTACTCAGTAATTTAAAAAACAGAAACATGTTCCATAATTTATTTCTAGGCAGAATGTAAATAGCAGCACTGAAATTACCATCTAACGTGCCCTTTTTGCACTCGTTATCAATGTGGTAGCACAGATGAGACTGGGGCATTTTTTAAATGATTTCTAACAATAAGTAAAATATGGTTAATGTTTTAGTGAATCTAGAGCTGGTATAGCTAGATACCAGATCTAATACAGTCTACTTCTTCCAATCCTAAAAATTACCAAATATATTTTAAACATAGTGTAGTGTTTTCCCCCTTACATGTACAACATATATACACACGTGTATATATAAAATATATGGTGTCTCTCAAAAAAAGCCTACCATTGTAAACATGAGAGCAGTCTGTGTGACATCAATGTAACCTGGCAGCCAAGGAGAGTGGACTGGAATGTGCATGTGTGAACAGTAATGAACAACTTCATTGCACTAGTCAGTGGGGGCAGTAGATGCTGCCAAGTAGAAAGCTCGGGTACTATGTGGCCCTCACATTCAAAATGACTGAGCAAGTAGGACAATGAATCTGCATTAAGTTTGAACATTCCTCCACAGAAACTACTTGGCTGATTCAGAAGGCCACAGCTATGGACAACTGGTGACTGGCAGCTTCATCATGAGAACATGCCCTCTCCCGCATCATGTTTGGTGCAGAGATTTTTGGCAAAACATCAAACCACCCAGGTGACTTGGCCTCCCAACAGCCCAGATTTGGCGTCCCATGACTTCCAGCTTTTCCCAAAACTAAAATCACCTTTGAATGGGCAGAAGTTTCAGACCATCGAAGAGAAAAAATACAATGAGGCAGCTGATGGTGACTTGGAGAACTGTGTGAGGTCCCAAGGTGGCTACTTTGATGGGGATTGAGACGTCCTTGTCCTATGTACAGTGTTTCTTGTATCTTGTATCTTCTTCAATAAATGTCTCAATTTTTCATAGTACATAGCTGGACACTTACTTTCTGGACAGAACTCATTATATATAATAAAGAGGTATCTGTAGAACTGACAGCACAAAAGCCCACTGTCTACAGGAAAGGTTTTACAAGCACAGGAAAATATTCTTTAAAAATGGGTGAAAAAATACCTAACCTTTATTCACATGGAAAACAACCATTCATCTGAGTTACTTAAATCTAATTTTGACTGGTGAGAAAAGACACATCCTCTCACAGTCTCCCCCAGGTCTAAGTCTCTGAGATTCAAGGGCACAGCTACTGCTCTTTCTTTTTCTTGGTGAAAGTAAACAGCATTAAATCTAAATGAGTTTTCACTGAAATATGTACTCCACTCCCTTCCTCTAATGTCTCTCTGCATTATTGTATTTTTGAGGACTACACTTCCCATGCATTTAAAGTGGACAGCATCTTTTCCATCATCTACAATTCTCTAATGTTACTTAAAGTCTGAAGTGTTAAATTGTCCCAAGTGTAAAAATGCACCAATGACAGTGAATAACACTGTAGCAAATGGCCAGGCCAGAACCAAAGGCACTGAGGTTTTCCAAATGTACCAAGGAATTTTCCAAATCGGTAGAAAAATGACATGACACAGTGAGGGTTAGAAACAAATCATGATACATAATAAAGTCATCGTATTTAATCAGATCTACATTGACACTTGGAAGAGGTACTATTATTTTATACATTACAAAAACTAAAGCTGTCAGTTATGACCAAGTTTCATTCTGAAATCAAAGATGTTAAAATGTGAGACATGGAGGGAGGTATACCTTTAAATGATTTTTAAAATGTGGTATACTTCTGATAAAGTCAAGAAGGCAGGATATAGCTCACGAATGCAAAACTTGAGTTTTCATCTACCACAGCCAAAATACTTACTGTTATATCCAGACGAAAGCGAGACACCAAACGCTGGAGACTTTCGGGGATTCAGAGATGTTATTTATTGGCCAAACAACAGACCTGCACAGGGGCAACCTCGACCTTATGAGGCGCGCGCTGTCGCTTACAGCTAGGGCTTTTTATAGCAGAGCAAGCGAGCCAGGGCACAGAAGATAAGATGGCAGCTAGTGATTGACTATCAGGGTGGGGGGTCTGAGGTGGTCTTGAGGCCTTAATCGGCCTGTCTCCGGGCTGTCAGGTTGCCCTAATATCTTGGGTCAACAGTCTTTTCCGCTGGCGGTTTCGTGCTCTGGGCCTATGGACTCTAGGGGTCCCTGAATCCCATTTTCCCTGCAGAGGTCCCCTGCAGAGCGACTGCACTTCTCTTTAACTAGGTCTCTAAATAAGCTTCCTCCTTTCCTAGTTTCAATAATGCTAGGCTTTTGCTGGGGTTCCACACTTACTATTTAATATTTATTAAATAGTAATAGATATTAGTAATAAAAATACTATTTAATATCTATTCTCACTCTTCACTTTCATTATATATCATTCCTACCAAGTATAATCATTCTACCTGCAAATGGACCACAACAGTTAAAACTATATTGTGCCAACCACAAGGAAACACATGAACATAGAAGGCAACTAACTAGCTTATACCTTGGCCAAGCATCACCCATCCAAATCACTTAAACCAATCTAAGAAAAATACAGAAACTTAAATTTAGTCCTTTGGGAAACGAATATAATGTGTAGGACAAGAATTAGCCTGTGGTCCCCAAGCTGATCATTTTCTTTGCATTAACTCAGGGTGAATAATGATCAGAAGGCAATTGGCAGAGACACAGAGCCCCCAGCTCTGTTTGACGTATGATCCTATGACAACACGATTAGCAAAAACCATTTCTCTTACACCAAAATACTGAGTCCAGATGTCAACCTGGTGCCTGGAAAAGACGCTACACAGCAACAGCTGTTTGATGTTTCCACGCTGAATAACTGCATTCTGACCAGATACATGCTTTCGCCAAATGAGGAATCAGTACATTCATAAAGAAAACATTACCAAAAACAACAAAAATTAAAAATTACCACACTCTCTTGATTTTTCTATCTGCTTAAGCTATAATAAATAAGGGGCAGTTTTGCAAAAAGATGATAAAAGGACTACTGCTTTTTATGTAATTAAGCAATAAACATATAGAAGCAATTAAGCGTATAGCATGAAATAGCTATATGCATTCGGTACAACACAAATTACTCAGTACATTCATTCCACCACACTTTTTTTTAATGAAAGAATGGGTGACCTAGATACAGCAGTAAATTGAAAATCCAGAGAATTTAAACAGTAAGATGTAGTGGTTATATGCATAGACTTGGGGCCAGGCCTGGACTCTACTTACCAACTGTTAGACCTTACATCAGTAACTTAGCCTTTCCAAGTCTCAGTTTCCTAACATGCAAAACAAGGGTAATAAACCCTACACCAGAGAGGGCTTTGGCTTTGTGTGGAAGCAATTACATAGTGCAGGAAAACTCTTATCCAGTGCCTGCCACAGAGTAAGTATGTAAAATGGTTTGTGCTCATTACCATATCAGTTATAATCGATGTTAAGCTATGCATTTCCCAACCCTCAAACAACTTTCTTGCTCTGAATTTCATTGGTGTTCTGGGGTTTGTTTTGTTGTTGCTGGGATTTGTTTTGTTTTGTTTTACTCTCACTTAAAACACTTTTATTCTATGGATTGAGCACTGGCCTGTGAACCCAAGTGTCGCTGGTTCAATTCCCAGTCAAGGTGCATGCCTGGGTTGCCAGCCAGGTCCCAGTTAGGGGTATGAAAGAGGCAACCACGTATTGCTGTTTCTCCCCCTCTTTCTCCCTTTCTTTCCCTTTCTCTAAAAATATTTTTTTAATGTTTAAAAAAATAAATTTTTATTCTATCGTGTGATGTCTTTATCTTGAGTCATCTACTCACCATACCCCATCTTTGTACCAATTTAGTAATTAATAATACCAAACAATATTTAAGTTCTATAGAGATGCTAGAGAAATATCGAGGCAATGAATGAAAAATGAGTGAACATAATTCATTGGGTTTATGACCTGGTGTTCACGACCTACCATCCTGCACTCTGGTGAAGGTGAGTAGAATGAAGCTAGAAGGCCATCCCAAAATATTTCCATTTCCCTCCACTCGGAAGGACGTCTCGACATAAATGTTTCAACTCAGAGGGGGCACTAATGTGCTTCTGTGGAATTCTGCCAGCACAATCCATAAATATCCTTATCAGGAAGCATCCAAAACTATTTAATTCATTATAGGCTGATAGTTTAAAAACCAAGAGAAGATTAGTAGTGGGCTACAACACTATTCCAGTTAATACAGCAGCCTCTATATTAGAATAGAGAAGATATAAAACAATGTATACTACAGAATATCATGTAAGAATTTATCTACATATATAACCCAAAAAACAGCTTTTTAAAAATAATCTAGGGCCCTGGCTGGCAGCACAGGGGATAAGGTACCAACCTGCAAACCCAAAGGTTGCTGGTTCGATTCCCCAGCCAGGGCACATAACCAGGTCTCCAGCCAGGTCTCCAGCCAGGTCCTTAGCTGGAGGCAGGTGAAAGGCAACCATACATTGATGTCTCTCTCCCTCTCTCCCTCCCCCTCTCTCTAAAAATGATAAATAAAATCTTAAATCATCCCCATCATCATCATCATCTGCCAACATTATACAAGGAAAACACAACACATTTTCAAGAACAAGGTACATAAAATAAACAGAACTGGACAAGAAATATAAACAAACTGGTGAGAATACACCTAACAAAAGAGATACCAGAGAGGACTGCCAGAAAAAGACGTAACCAGAATTAACTGGACATGTTGCTAGAGAGATACCAAAATAGCCTTCAGAATTCAGCGATAACTCAGAAATCAAATGAATATAAAATGGCAATAGTAAAATTAAATTAAAAAAAAAAGAAATCTAGGTATGAAGCCATATGAAATGGCACAAAGAACTCAACAGAGCTGGGCAAGAATGTTTACATCCTGCTCTGGGTGAAGAAGAGAGCCTGCTGGACCTATGTACAGATAGCCCAGGCTTCTTCCCGACTAGTCACCACTCTGAGAAAGCAGAGTTAAGTTGTTCAGCACTGCTAATTCTCCAAAACACCCATCTAGCGCTCTGGAAACAACCTAAGCCCTCCCACTTGACAACTGTTAATTGTGTATCTGCAGCTGACACATTTTCACAGCAGTATCGAGACCTTGTCTATTCCCTTCAATCTCCCATTACCATAAGTCTTATAGGATTTACCTTTCCAGAGGCAGTTCCTTATGTCTTCTGGGGGGGACAATGAAGACAAATTTGCCTCACACACATATTAAACTTACTGGAATAAAGCTGTGTCTTCTCAAAGAGGAATACTGGAGATGGAAGGGTGAGGGATGGGAGTTTAAATATTGTTAGCTGTCTATCCATTGCTATTCCACTCAGGAGGAAAAAACTTAATTTTCAACTGTTACTGATCTTAAAAAACCCTGAAGCATTTCTGTTTATGCAAAACAACAATAAAATGTTTTTTCCAGGGTAATTTTCACTAAACCCAATCTTCTATTATTTTAAAGATTTTATTTATTATTTTTAGAGAGGGGAAAGGAGGGAGGCAGAGAGGGAAAGAGACATCAATGTACCTTTCACCTGCCTCCAGCTGGGAACCTGGCTGGAGACCTGGCTTGCAACCTGGTTACGTGCCCTGGCTGGGAATTGAACCAGCGACCTTTGGGTTTGCAGGCCGGCACCTTACCCACTGAGCCACCAGCCAGGGCCTTAAACCCAGTTTTTATCTCATACTGTGATCTTAGGCTCTAAGTGCCCAGTAAATACAAACTCTACTGCTTGTTACTTTGATGTTTAAATTAAAAACCACAACTTTCCTGTATTTCATTGGCTATGAGAATACCAATACTACCTATACCAGTGCGAAACCAGAGAAAAATGGCTCTTCCAACCACAGGAACACACACACAAAGACAAGACTCATCTCCTGCAAAGCTTTTAAAAATATCCCTCAAATATTCCGAATGCCTCTTTGTAATAGTCCTCCTGATTTCTCTAACAGTCCCCCTAATTATTCTGCCAGATGGCTATACTGCCAAGGGCATGACCACAAGGCAAGAGAGAGCAGGCTGTACATGAAGAGGTCACTGGTTCAAATTGGGTACCCCCTCCAAATAGAGAGAAAGGGAGGGATAGAGGGAGGGGGGAAGGAAGGAAGGAAGGATGGATGTATTATGAGCCTAATTGAGGAAGTAAAACTGGAGGACCCTTCTAAGCCATTGGGCATACCCACGATAGTTACTTGTATCTGTAATGCCTTTGTAATCTTCTCAAACTTGAGGCATTGCTGTACCTCCAAGTGTGTTATAAGGGAAAAGTGATCTGAAACAAACATCTAGGTCCTTTGAGAGTGAACAATGAACAAGATAGAAAACGAGATAGTGAAAGGACAGACTTTTATTAAAATCAGAGAGAACACAAACATTGACCATGGAGGTGACAGGCGGTTAATGAGGTGCTAAAGGATAAACAGGGCAGCTCATCTCTGACAACTATTCTAGCTCAATACAGGCCTCATATTATACTAAAGCACATTCACTTCTTCAACCCAATTTTACCAGAAAATCATCTTCCAAGTTTTGTTCCTTGGAGCTACATATGAAAATAAAGGTGAAGAGGCTGAATTCTCTAGAAATTAGTTTAGATACTGCCTAGACTGCAATTAATTTTGTGGCTGTGTTTATTCTTCCCCTTAACACATTAAAACCAGTGCTTCTAGGCCTAAACACTGCAGGTTTTGAATGTAACTGAAAACATAAGTACTAATTTACCATATATGTATGGCTTTACTCTGACCCAGGATACAAATTATAGTAATTGCTTTTGATTCCTTAGAATGAGGGAAAAAAAAGAAAGTGGTTGTCATTAAGAACATTAAGTACCATATATGCAACTATCACCCAGAAACTGCATCTTCTGACTCTCCGGCATTGATCACCAAAAGCTAGCTAATAAGATTGTTAGAATCATTATTAGAACCTAAGAGTTATTAGCCCCTCATTAGCAGAGTACAATTACAGAGAGAAAACCAAGCTATTTTAGCTGAACATTCATTCCAATGGAAAAAATAGAGCCTCCTTAATCACTTTCATTATCAAAACAGACTCCCTGCTGGAGCCTTTTAATTGGAAGTCTACCATTTTAAAGACATTTGCATTTTATCAAACTATATTGACAGGGGTGATAGAAATAGCTTCTAGCTCCTAGCTTCACATCTCCTAAATAAGTGATGACATCTGTAGTGATCCACTGGGCAGAGAAGGAGGAAGACCAGAAAAGGACCTGGGCCCTGGTGCATGTATCTGGTTGGAAATCTCACCAAACAAGGGACCAGCTTTTCTCCCCTTCATCTCTGCTATGTTAAAAAGAAGGAAAAAAGGGAATGGCACCACACCTAGTACCTATCTATAAACTATCCCCAAGATAAAGGGGTGTCATTTACTAACAAATGAACAGAAATCAGAAACATTATTGAAGGGTGTGAGAAGACAAATAGTTTCGCATGCTAGATGTTCTGTACCCAAGATATATGTCTCTCTCTCTCCAGCTTTCTCTCTAAACCTGTAGGATGCCAGTGCTATTGCCATGAGCCACATTTTGTTATTTATAGAGGCTATAAAAGTGCACAGCACTTTACAAACCACAGAACATAGGCACTACAGCCTGGAGGAACTCAGCCTAAATTAGACATGGACAGAGTGGTCAGGGAAAAAAGAAAATATTTAGTTGCAACACATTCTTGGCGAGAATAATTTTGGGAGTCAGTAAGAAAGGGACTATTAAACTATGATCTGTAGAAGGGGAGTTTGCACAAATCAGAATCAACCCATCAGTAATTCAAAGCCTGGAAGGTAAAGAGTGGTATCTTCATAAAAGTTTGATCACAATTTCCATCTTTGATGGTAAACATGAATTTCATTTTCTGATCATATGCTACCAAGTGCACTCGTAAAATTAGTATTAAAATGTAAATAAAATAAACATACAAATGCTTAGAAAAGAAATAAAAATGAATCAAAAGTGATCTTGTTTTCAGAGGAATACTAGACTTACCAGGGTAATCACTTTGTATGGTATATAAATGTCTAAGCAGTATGGTGTACATCTGAAACTAATATATTGTCAACCATAATTGAAAAATACATTTTTTTAATGATCAAGCCCACTTTTTAAGAAAGTGATCTTCTAATGGGCCTGGGAGAGCTATAAACCTAAATTATATTAAGCTCAGCCATTATAAATTATGGTTACACAATGCTCATCAACTAAGGGAGCCATCAAGTCCTTTTCTTCCTAGATAAATAAAAGATTTGAGCTCTTAAAAAAAGTCTATATAAACTTTCAAAAGAAAAAGAACTGAAAACAAGAAATTCTCTTCATTGAGAGAACACATAAAAGGTTGTGTTCCCAATGCCCCGGCTGATGGCACAGGGGATAAGGCACCGGCCTGAGAACCTAAAGGTCTCTGGTTCAATTCCCAGCCAGGGCACATAACAAGGTTGCAAGCCAGGTCTCCAGCCAGGTCCATACCTGGAAGCAGGTGAAAGGCAACCATACATTGATGTCTCTCTCTCTGCCTCTCTCCCTTCCCCTCTCTAAAAATATAATAAAATCTATTTTTAAAAAAAGGTAGTTTAAAAAAGTTGTGTTCCTAGACATTTACAATGTAACCCACCAATTCAATGAGCCATAGGCTCAGAAAGTTCTCAACTTCAAATTGAATTTTAATCTAGGGTTTTAATTTAGTGCTCTCTGCACTTACCAGAGATTCAGCACAATGGACAGAAACAGATGCTGTTAGCATTGAGTTTTACCAATTAAAAAATACTGCTGTTGTCACCCAGTTTTGTAATGTGTTTATATTCCCATTTTACAGAGAGCTCAAGGGACTTTCTCAAATACACAAGGTATCTTGAAAAGATATAAGCCAGGTCATCACAATACCCATTACAAATACTTTCCTGATGATCTCTATGTTAACATAACAGTATAAACCATCAAAACCAGCGAGGCTGTGGAAAACAGTATGGGGTTTCCTTAAAAAACTAAAAATGGAACTGCCTTTTGATCCAGCAATTCCACTACTTGGACTATACCCAAAGAAGCCTGAGACGCCAATTCATAAGAACCTATGTACACCTATGTTCATAGCGGCACTATTTACAACAGCCAGGTGCTGGAAACAGCCTAAGTGCCCATCGGTGGATGATTGGATCAAAAAACTTTGGCACATTTACACAATGGAATTCTATATGGCAGAAAGAAAGAAGGAACTTGTACCCTTTGCAACAACATGGATGGAACTGGAGAATATTATGCTTAGTGAAATAAGCCAGTCAGTGAAGGACAGGTATCATATGTTCTCA